>JABJVR010002767.1:0-16844 GCA_025773905.1 Chitala chitala
TATATATATGAGGCCTGGTGGCTTGATGAATGGAACATGAAGCTGGGATGCGGAAGTCTCCCCGCTCAAATCCCAGGCCAGGCCCCAGGTGCGTCCCGGAGCAAGACACTCAAGCAGTAGCCCCCAAGTGCCACATGTGGCCCCCCCCACTGCTCAGGGGAGGGGTTAAATGCAGAGAACCAATATCGGTATAACACACGTGAAATGTTGTAAGTTGTTTTGGATAAAAGTGTCTGCTAAATGAATAAATGTAATATATACTGTGTGTATTTACACACACAGTATAGACATATATTTTAAATACTATTTTATTTCTTTTATCATCACAAATGCACATACCAGTGCTCAGAGTTGGAATCACGTTGCACCTCAGGGAGATGCGTGCAAAAATGTTTTTGGATCTTTTCTACATCGATGTCAGTCAAGTTAAATACCACGTCCGCACCAGCTGCTCCACATTAGTAGCTGAGCAAAGTCCAGCGCGCACAGGCTACATCTGTGGGCCCTACATTTCACTCGCAAGAAATTATAATGGCAGCTATGACAAATTAGCACCGTCGGCGTGTTACCCACTCGAATCAGAGTGCGCTGGGCAGTATGAAAGTTGGCATAACACACCGAATGTATTAATTAAAAAATTAATAGTTATTCATTCGTGTTCACACTATCTCCACATTAACTATACATTCTGACTCCATTTTAGCAGGCTTTCTGAACACTGGCCCGACGCAAATTAGCATGCGGAGAAGTAATGGAAACCGAGGGGGCAGGCAGTCGCATTCTGGAGACAGCCTCGCCGGGGCTGTTTCTCGTGGGAAACGCTGTTATCTCACTATGACAGGGTTCCCAAGGAGAGGGAGGCCATCTTCTGCCCACATGCCCACCTTTGGACACACACCCCCTGAGTTCACACATCCCAGTGCTCAGACACTAGGGAGCTGCTGGTTAGAAGCTGTAGAGACATTAATAAGAGGCAGGGAACAGTCTGTACTCTCTGTGTTTAAAAAGCAACCATATGGAATATTATGACTGCCATCATGCACACCTAATCATAACCATATGGTAAATGCCACAGTATTAATTTCCAGTAACTCAGGGAACTCCATATTAATACTACAACAGTTTAGCTCTCCTTGTAATTGATTTATTCAGTTTGACTGATGGCTTTCTACCCTCACCGGCCATCAAGCCATGGCTTGCAGCTTAGTCAGCGTGCCATGATACAAGAGATCGGTCATGAGCACAGAAGCAATATCAGCAGCCTGTATGTTGCCGAGATTTTTCCTTACGCGTCTCCGATCCACCAACAAACGGCTCATTGTCTCCTGGAGGTCAGACACCGTCCCGTTAATCGAGCTGAGACAGAACCCTCACGAACATGCCTAAACAACATGTGATCTGCCTTTAGATACAATCCAGCACGGTGTCCGCCTGGGGCTCAGTGCACAGAAGACCTCTTTGTGTGTCTGCATGGACCTGATCCCCTCCACACTGCCCTTCTTCTGCTCTGGCCAGCTCACTTTTTGTCCTACTAATTGCCCGTGAGATGACATTAGCACAGGAGTGCTGCAGCATCACGTGAAAGTCAGTTTCCATGGAGAAAAAGTTAACTTGTTTAAGGGCCTGGCACTGAAAAGCACAAGCTTCTGATTTTATCCCACACCAACAGGGACCAAACACAATCCTTAGTTTTAGAGCCAAACTGTTAAGCCTATGGCAAAAACCAGTGATTCAAAGAACGCATTACAGGAAAGCAGAAAACGTATATCCTGACAGTTAATGGACATTTTTATGTCCGACTTCCATTCGACTGTACGGGTAAACACAGAATACTCCTAAATAAACAGCAGAGGGAGAAAAAAGTAAGCAAAAGCAAGATTAAATAAATAATTATTCACTACACACAAAATCTAACTTCAAAGACAAAGTGGACCCCCCACACTAAGCAAGCCAAGCTTTTGTCTGTCAACAGGCAGAGTCTGACTGTGAGCCAGACACAGGAAGTGGAAGACAGAGGATGGCTAATGAAAGGAATGAGAAGGATAAGCTCTAGTAAAGACAGGAAAGAAAATCTGTCCCAAGCCAGGAGGCCGGCCCGTTGTTGAAGGGCACAGCCAAGGATGCAGGAAAGCACCAATCGCATTACAACTTCTTTACATCATGTTGTTAACACGACAGAATAAATCGCACATGACTTACAAGCAATTCAAATGATACAAAGAATTACACGAGCACTTAAAATTAGACTTTTTTTGTCTTAGGTTTACATACAGAAGGGCAGTGTGGATATTCTACCTACTATCACAGACTCAAAATATTTTACTTAAAGAAGCTGACTTTCAAATAGTTTTACTCTTTCATAAGCTAAACCAGAACAGTAGCGCTTTTTCCTCTGTGACATTTACAGACCTATCGGACCAGAGCCTGCCACAACATCATGACTGCATTCTGTCCTTCTCTGGACCCAGCAAGTATACATCAAAGTAGGCATATGGACAAAAGCCTTGCTGAGATATTTAAAGGACTATACATCTAACGTAAATCCAGTTTGCCTTCGAGTTTGTCAAGGAAGAAGAGATCAGTCTTTTAAAATGTGTTTTTAACATTTTGTCATGCCGTTGCTTTATTTTTAGGTGCGCAAATGTGCATCATTTTCAGGTTATGTCTTGGTTTATCAGAAGGACAGCGTTACACTAGTAATTTTTCCTCTGCTTGGGTACTTAACCAAACAGTAAAACGTTACACAGTGTGTACAGCACCACTCTCACTGCTTTAGTCAGCTTATCTGCCCATTAGTGACTACCCTCCTGTAACCCAGACTGAGGCCCCAAAATCAGGATCATCTCCTTCACCACTGTTCACAAACATGTGGGAGAAAATTGGCACTGCATGCAGCACGTGGAGCCGCAAGCGAGGCGTTGTTGAGCGTGCCCGGCCGCAGAGTGCCACAGGCCTCCCACGCGGCGCCGGCTGATTCGCAGCCTGTGGAAGGTGGAGTGGGCGGGGACAAGGAGCGGAGCAGAGCACGCGTCAGCTGCTCTCTGGCTCCTGGCACACGTGAGAACGCTTTGTGTGGGACCGCGTCCATAACATACATTGGAGACAAAATTATATGACAGCAAAGCTACAATAACAAGTCGTTAGGTTTCACTCGGCATTCCGGAACTGAAAAATACCATCACAATAATTTTTCCATGTACAGCTATTGGAGCCGTTTCGGTGGCTTTCAAATGTAAATTCACATATTGCTGCTGTAAAATCTGCAGTTAAACTGAATTAACTCCTCTCACTGCTGTAATTTATCTGAATGCCTGACTAGTCTTACCCCTTCAGATGGAAAAACAGAGAGATGCACGATCTTCATTCAAAGGGCAAGATGGCAGAAGTAAGCTTTTCTGTGAGCATGGACAGTGTCACCCCGCATTGTCCCTTACGGCTGTCTGCCTGTCACTGTGTGACAATTGCTACAAAGATACAAAGGAGTGCATTCATATGCTGAGACTCTGCATTTAATAAGGCCTTCCACTGTTTGGCTACAGTGTATCCAAATGGTAATCGGGTATAACAAGGAAGGGGAAAAAAATACTACATTAAAAGAGTATTTTCAGCAAAATGTCCTAATTACTGTCCATTTGAGCTACTGGACTGAATCCCCCATTGTGTTTTAAAGAGTCTGAAGGCTGCATTGCCACCATTATGAGTTAGAAAACAATACCCTTCAGAGCACATACGAGCACACTGGCAAAGAGAAGCGGAGCAAAATGCAGGGATTTACAGGGTAAACACACCCCTTTTGTCTCTTCCAAAGCAGTGAGTTCCTGTAGACCAGAAACGTCCATCACAACGTGTGGCGCACCTTACATCAGAAAGGGCCCATCTCTGAGCTCCTTGGGCTCACACAGTGAATCACTAAACACTTCTGAAAACCACGACTACAGAGCAGGAGTGTTTAGGTGACTGGTCTGACGTACCCACACTGCTAGGTAAGAAGCAAAGCTCTTATACCTCAGGTAAGAAGGAAAGCAGACCAGGTCATCACCAGAGCCAAGGACAGACCCCTCAGCCTGCAAACACTGCTGCCACAGAGCGTTTGTGTAGAAGTTTAAAAACCAACCCACAACGTACATTGACATTCTATAACTGTATATTGTTTGTGTCTGTAATATCAGACATCGCCAAATATAACACATTGCCTTTTTTTTTTTTTTTTTTTTTTGCTATAGTTGGCATGCAATGCACCTGGCAGAAAATACTGTATCTACTATCTAATACAGCCCCTCAGCTGATACCATCCAAGCTGAGTCTTCTCCTTGTGTGAACAGCACCAGTATTCCACCCAGCTCACTTTGTAACACTACAGTAGGACACCCCCGGCTCTGTACATGGTATGTCCACAATACTCTTACATCACCCACAAAACCCAGCTAAAAGGAAACTGAGCTGGAGCTTCTTATACAGACAGGTGGCACATTCCCACATTTCACCAAACTGAGAAAACTTCTGCACCAGCAAGCTCCCAGCTACAGGACACTCAAAACTGAGGTGATGTACCCCACCTCGCCTCTCCTGAGCACAGGAGGGCTACGTCTGGTGTTACAAGTGTTAAGGCTGCACTCAGTTACAACCTGATTATGAAAAGGTGTAAAAATTGGAAGCAGTAGTCAGACAGCGGAGACTTGCTATCGTGTAGCTTCCTAAAGCAACACATGGGGTGTAATGTCACTCGGTGTATTATAACCAATGTGACTTCAGATAAACAACTGTGGCTTTAATAACACACAGGTCCAAAACACATCTCAACATCTTCCTCCTCCGGCTACCCAGACATTCACTGTAAGGCCTGCCTAGTATCTGATCCCATGCAAAGCATTCACAAGCTTTCATTAAGTATGACGATAAGTAAGAAGGATACTACTAGTAAAAAAAAAAAAAAAGCAGTTTGAAGGAGACCAGCCAGGCTTACTACTGAGATGCACAAATGATATGTGTGGCCTCTGGGGACTGGCAGCGTGCTGTGCCTAAGATAGCACTGGAGAGCCGGGCTGTCCTATTTATACTCCCCATCCCATATGCAGCGCTCGGTCCTCGCGTATTTTCATCGCCAGTGCTGTCACGTCAGGGCTCGCGGCGGAGGCCTGACTCATGGCCATTCAGGCTGGGGGGGGAGGAGCGTGCATGGCACACATCAAGATGGGCGCGTCAAAAGCATTCGCATAACCTCAAGCCATTAAAGTGGACACCCTGCCTGGCATGTCTGAACATGTCCCTTGGCACTTTGTTGCTACAAGGCAGTCACGTGTGAAAACGTGCGCTTTTTTTTTTTTTTTTTTTCCTTTTTAACATAAAAAGGTAAATCGTTACTTCGGCTGTGTAACAGGGGAAGGTGCACATGGAACTGTAAAGGATACTTATTAACTTATGGCCCCCACAGGTGCACTCCTTTCGGCAGGATATCAGCAAGAGGACGGTGCTTTCCGTGTGTAAATAAAACCCTGAGCCCGTTTAAAGACACAGGATGCACATGAGAGTACAGGAAGCGCTGTTCTCATCCCTGTCTCCAGGCCTGTTCTCCATTCTCCAACGCACAGGACACCAGGCACAGCAGCCTAACCGGCGCTAAACCTCAACGGCAAGAAAGCCACAGGGATTTGTTAAATCCCAGACAATTCTAATCCAAGATCAAAATATCACAGGTACAAAATAAATAATCTAAGGCAAAGTCTAAAACAATAATCTAAAAGAAAAACAACAAGAAAAATGAAGAGGTGTCTTGTTTGAAGAGGATGCCGAGTTCCTCTTCCTGGCCCATAGGCCCCCTGCGGTCATAATAAGACAGCGGGGCACTTAAAGACTTCCTGCTGTTCTGGCCACATTCCTTGAGGTTCCTACACAGCTGCCCTCACTCTCAGGCAGGAAAGACTCAGGAAGGGTCCCCCCAAAACCTCAAAACGTCCTCCCACCCCACCGGGGCTCACTGCTACCTGTCACAGGCTCCCGCTACCGAAGTAGGCTCAAAATTAAGCTGCCACATCAAATCACTGCCAATTTACACTTCCACTAGAAACATTCCAAGGCCCGTCCGGTTCAAGGTACCAAACAGAGGAGGTGAAGCTGGCATCTGCAAGAACAGGGCTCACAGAAACAAAGCGCAAACAGGAAGCCCAAAGAGCAGGCCTTCCGCTGAATATCCGCTAAACGCATACATGGGGTAGGGGACTATGCTGGAACTGTACCAGCACAGGTCAAGACCCCCACACAAAAAAGGAATCAGAACGAATATGGAGACCAGCATTGTTTTCACAATTTATAGATAAAGACAATTTTTTTTCCATCAGTCGTAGAAAATCAGATGGGATGTGGAAATCACCCAGTTCAAATCCAAGTCCAGCCACCAGGTGTGCCCCTGAGCAAGACACTCAAACACTAGCTCCCCGGGCCCCACATGTGGCTGCCCGCTGCTCCCCCAAGGGATCGATTAAATGCAGAGAATCAACATCTCTGTAACATGCATGTGAAGTGCTATAGCACTTTGGATTACAAATGAATAAATGTAAAATAAATCAATCTGGACAATGAAAGGAACTCAGTAGCACTCAGCCTTGTGCGTTTCTGTCAATCCTCCATTCCAACAATTTCTGACACATTTTCAGGTACAAACAACGCCCACATTACAGCGCGCAACACTACTGCACAAGATACACAAAGAATTCACGTTGTGCTGCTGAGAAATGTTCCTAAGACTGTTCTCACCTGCTTTCCAATGTTTTTTTTTTTTTTTTTAATCAGCCCTACTGGGATTGGTCTGAACTCATCCAGCATGAATGAACGTGACATACTTTGTTTCAGAAGTTGCAGAACAAGTTGGTTAACCAGTGTAACCCAGTGTAACATGGGGAGAAAACATCACAGCCCATGTTTACTTTCTACTACACTTGTGTGTATTTATAGATGTGACAGGCAAAAGGTACTAGTGTGAAGGGAAGGGAGAACTGTAAGGAAGCATGGACAAAACTCAGGCCCACATTTACAAAGCAATAAAAGAACAGACAAAACTGAGGTATAACCAGTGACAGCTGTGCAGTGAGAGGTTAGGGTTCTCTTTACTCGGGGTGCGTGTTGACTTTGGGGGAGGTAACTCGTTTTAGCAACCTCCAGCCCATGGTGGCCCATATCACAGGTTTAAAACAGTGAGTTCTGAACACAAAAGGAAGAACACACACTGACCCACCAGAGTATTAAGCACAATAGGAGCGTTATATCACTGCACTTATTCCAGGAAAGATTTCTATGTTGCCCTTAGGGCAAACACCACAGCATATTGGTAGAGAAAAAACCCCAACTCTGTTCAACGTATATTAGGAGATAGTTGCTCATGAGTGTACAAAACTTCCCACTATCCAATGACTCAACAGACAGTACGTGATCACCCAAAGGCTGAACCCTCCATTTAGTTCAACTGTCCATAAAAAGGACATTAAAAAGTACTCTACACAAGGCCTGAAAGCTGATGTACAGGGCAGATCATGAAAACCACAAAAATATTTTATCAACCATACAAGACAGTTGAATACCCATAACCTGGTTTCAAATAGTGACAAATGGGCAAACAAGGAATAGAGCAAATATGCCAAGGTCAACAATAACATGCAAAGTAGGAAAAGACCTATGGTTTATTTGTACTGTGTACATAACATGTAATGTGTTGTGCTATATCTCAGAAACAGGTGGGCTGCTGCATGTGAACTGTAGTGTTGGGCTTTGTGGAGCACGAACAGCCGTGGGCTGAAGGTTGAAAGTTTGCATCAAACGAGCAGTGCATCGTGTCGCCACAGCACTGCACTGGCAGTGACACTTCACACCGAGAGACGTCCCCTGTGAAACAACTCCCCAGCTCTCTGTGCGTGAACCGCCTGACCCGGGCTGATATAACGTGAAACGCAGGCCTCATCTCGCCGTGTGCAGTCACATGGCGCTCTGAGCTTCAGCCAGGGATTACAACATCAACGGTGCGATGAACTGTCTCTGACATCACTGTGACACAACAACTGGCGATGGATTTTCGTGACGTCGCAAGCCTTGGCCGCGCCTTTCTGCACACCTTAGTAACTGTGCTGCTGTTTTTTTTACATTTAACTTGTGCCGAATGACAGGAACATTTGTAGGTATATTCAGGCTTTAGCATAATTCTAAAATGGGGGAAGAGACAATTTAGAGGGGGTAGGTGGTCTGCACCTCCCACAGAAATGTTTTAACCATGTTGATGTTAGTTCCTCCGTTATGACGTATTTCACCAACTTGTTTATAAAGTCTAGCTGGCAATCATAAAATTATGATTTACAATGATTAAAAAAAGTGGCAAGGAATTCATTTTTTATCTGTATAATTATAACAATAATAATAACAATAGTAATAACAATAATATAACAATAATAATAATTATTATTATTATTATTACTACTACTTATACTATTTTGACTTCAAAACTTTAAGCTCAATACCACAACAGTTAAGGCAAAATTTAAATATGGAACAGGATATGGAAACTGTAGAGGAAAATGCGTTGGGAACAATCAAAATATGTTAGTGACTGCTCCAGCTAGTTATAAAAGAAGGAATTGCGTGAGCAGGTAATGAATCATAAAAAAAAAAAAAAAAACGTTTCAGTTACGAGACGGTGTACACAACCAGTGTAATGAGGTTACTGGAGCAGTTGCTTACTCATGGGCGAGTGTGTGGAGCTGCGTGTGAGCGCAGGGAGAAGGCGCTGCGGCTCTCCCGCACCGGCGCTGATGTCCGTGCGGGGTGTGCGCCAAAGCAACAGTTCGGCGCAATGCCTTTCAGCGGTAAGTTTCAATGAGTGAACTAGGCGGCACCAAAGAGGGCAGTTACGCCGTTTATTTCGTGTGAAATTCACTTACGCTGTGTTTTCCTGGCTGGGTCTTTTCACCGTGTCCTCTCAGCCGTGAGATGACTTGCACATTAAACAGGCAAGAGCTGAATGCGAATGGCAGGCAGTCCAGATACAGCACAGTGTTCACGGAGAAAGGCTCTTCAGCGGCGGCAAAAGTACATTTAACTGGGCGCATAAACCCGGATCTGGTGTACGATTGAAATATGTAAATCAGATGGTAGTGGGAATAAACTATCAGAGTTAATTAGCCCGTACTATACTAGGAACCTTGTTGTACGATATCCGTGTACGTATTATTTTAACGATTGTAAACAGGAGCAAAATCAAACAGTGCAAAAGCACGTTACATCCAGCAGTGAGCCCAGTACTAGGCGGTTAACAGCAAATACTATACATTTTGGGATTGACATAACGACGACAAAGCATAAACACTGCAAACGCGAAAGCATCCGTGCAGAGCGAATAACTTACCCTTGGTGTAAATGTTTAGATATTCAAATGTTTGTTGAATTCAACACACCGGCCTGATGAGGTGAGACTCAGTCTACCCGAACACGATACTCAGTGTATTGGCTGTCAGTTCATAATCCCAACATAACAGACGATAATCGCGATTATAAAGTCATGATTATAAAATACGTTTGAGTCCCGCGATCGCCAGGTAGTCGCAGATCCACTGTTGCCAGTGCGTTAACGAAGCCTGCTAAGTGAAATCCCACGAAACTGTTGACTAGGGCTCGCCTTGCCGCTTGCAGCGCCCGGCGCATTCCCGCACAACGACGCCAGCCTAGCCGGGCTGAGTTTCTGTCTGACAGCGCGCACTCGAGTTTCGCCGACTAACAGCCCCGCCCATCACACTGAGTGACAGGTGACCTGACGTAATGGTGCGCGCTGTCACATGGCGCAGCCAATCAGCGCGCTCCAGAAATCGCGGCTGACGAGATGGGCGTCAAAAAGTGCAATTTTATGACCACTGCTTTCTGAGGGAATTAAAAACTCATGAAATCCGCAAATGACAAACCGAATGAATTATCCAGTCATACATTTTAGTGGTATAAGGGACATAAACAGAGACTGAGACGAAAAAGATTAAAACATCGTATGCTGAAGAGTGTTTATAATTCTTGGACCATTAAAAATATTTGTGCCTGAAATTTTCAAAATCCTCTCCAGACATTACAGATTATACACTATGCATACAAATACTGAAATAAAATGTTTAAATTAATACCAACGATTTATGTGAGAAATACTGCAGTTGTACAAGTGGTCAACAACAAATTTACTGTTACTTTTTTAAATTGATATATTTTTTTACCTTATAGATAACACGTGAATTATAGCAAACACAACCTAATAACATCTTGATATTATCATGTCCTTAAAGGATGTAAATGAAAGCACACCATTATAGTAAATGGCAAAATATTAAAGCCAGTGATTTTTATGAATTCTGATTAAATTTCGAAGACTGCATGGTACATGAAACTCTGTTCTGGAAAGTGTTAATGCCAAAGGGCAGGTGGAAGACTATGACAAAGAAGTATAAAGTTGCCTACTATACACTAGGTGATCTTTCCACAATTCCTAAAAATGGGTTAGAAAACTAAGGAAAAGTGATAATGCCAGCATAGTTGCAGTTTCCCAGCTCCAGGCACAGTAAACACGTAAAATTCTCCTGTCGCAGAAACAACCTTCCCTGGAGGAAAATTCTTGCTGTTCAGTGGAGTGGGGTCATCCTAATTTGCTCTCACTATTCTTGTAATTTTATTTGCTGAAGGTTTCCCCACAAACCATCCATGGAATGACTTACGTGTTTCTTTTTTCCAGTGTTGCTCACATTCCTGTGTTCTGAAGTGTGTTTTCCTCTGTGGCTGACAGTGTCAAAGCAATTATATTAAGTCATCCAAAGAATTAGGATATACGGCACATAATGTGAAGTCCAAGACGTGACACCATTTTAAAAATATCATTTTGTGTTTTGTGACAGAGTAATAAAAACATACATTGATCAAAACTATTTTAACTTTCACTGTAAAGTAAGATTTTAGGCTCTCTAGGTCAACCTCCTTAAAATTGTTTACCTGAAAATAATAATGATAATCATCATCATAAACAGACAGTATCCAGTATGTGTTGAGTGTAAGTCAGGTGTTTAAATAACACTGTAAATGTTATCTATGTATACACTTTATAATTCTGTTTAAAACCCTAGTAACTGATTATGTACTGCAATGTAACTCCTTGAGGTATTTTATTAGAATATATATTTTATTTTGAAGTTGTACTAAGCATTATGGCATAGATTGGACAGGATTAAAAACGAGCATATTAGGGGGACAGCACAGGTAGGACGGTTTGGAGACAAAGTGAGAGGCGAGACTTAGATGGTTTGGACACGTGCAGAGGAGGGATGCAGAGTATATAGGGAAAAGAATGTTCAGGATGGAGCTGCCAGACAGGAGGAGAAGAGGAAGGCCAAAGAGGAGGTGTATGGATGTAGTGAGGGAGGACATGAGAGAGGTTGGAGTGACAGAGGAAGATGCAAAAAACAGGTTGGTATGGAGACGGATGATCCACTGTGGCAACCCCTAAAGGGAGCAGCTGACAGAGGAAGAAGGCTAAGCATTATGGCATTGTAATACATATTTAGAGAAAATCATGTCAATTAATTATACATTTTTTAATAAAACTGATTTTTAATTCTGGTAAATTGAAGATATTAGATTAAGTCCAGTGACTCATAAAATACTGTAAAATAAAGTATATTTGCTTTTAGATGGTGTTGAAGGCTTAGCTTGTGGTTTTAGTACAGTTTTACAATGCAGTTATAAAATATGTTGCTCCATGTGAATATTTCACAAACATCATTGTGATGTAGAATACATTGTTGACAAAATATGTCTTAAATTATCAAAGCAAAGTATAAATAGAATGCTAGTGCAGATTTTAGCAACTGTTAGCAGTTACTTTTAAGCAGAGATGAAGCCCATGAATTCATTTTCATGCTGGTGCAGAATAATACCAGGTGCACAGGCCATTAACTTCAAAGTATCAGCAAATGATACAAGGAAAGTGTCCTGTGTTAGCTACGAGACTGCCTTCATTAACGGGTAGCAAAACAAACCTTGTAAACAGCCACTGACTATGCTAAGTGTGCATAACATCTTTTGGCACAATAAAGCATAATGATACTGTTAATGTGACTGGTCATTATTTACAGTGAATGCCCTTTCCTGACCGCACCTACATTAAACTACATGATTTCACTTCTGCTATTGTTCAGGGGTCCTGCTTTCAAACAATAACGTAGTAGGATCTTGGTTATTATACTGTGTTCAGTGGTGCCAAACACTGCAGTCACTCCATAGCACATTTAGCATAAAAACCAGTTTTTGTCACCAATTTGCAGACTGACACAATGAAACTTAGTTTTGACTAAAGAGAAAACAGCTAATTAAAAGGCATTTTCTGTTGGTAAAACAACTTGTCAGAAAGGTTCTGTAGGTAGAATGTGCAGTTCTGACATAGCACAATGACAAAGATTTAATACATAGTCCAGAAAGGACCCAGCAGTCCATACTGACACATTCCTCATCCTATCTTTATAAAAACACACTACAATGTTCTGCACAGATTTGTACCTTTGAGCTTACAAACCCATTCATATGTTTAAATCGTTTTCTTCTATATCAGTTCTTCTGTGTAAAGCTTTGTGACCAATGAGGCAAGCTGATAAAAAGTTTACGTTATATAACAATCTATGTTGGTTGTCTTTATGCACTAAAATTCTCATCATTATTTATGGTTTTAAAGAGGTAAATTGTATGAAAATATCTAAAATTTTTTGAAACTGTACTGCAAGTTCATAAACACATTTAAGAAATGTGGCCAAAATAAATGTTTTTAAATTATTTTGCATGGAATTTTCTCTCAGGGGAACTAGGTTCCTTGATGGGTAAGGACACAGATCTGTAAGAGGATTGATGAGAGCACAAATCCTAGGTCATGTTGATATACCCTTGAGGAAGTACATACCTAAACATAATTTCATAAAATAATATTCAAACTAAATTCCTGATATCACACTTCAACCAGGCCAAAAATGTGAAGATGAAGTCATGATCTTTTGCCATGTGGACGTTACACTTGTCTGACTCCTGAATAATTATGAAACCATGAACAATTTAATAGAAAAAATGCTACAGGCAATTACATTTATGAAGTGTATGTGAAGCTGAAAAGAATAATTTGTGGCAGAACCACAAGGGAGCGTGACAGATCATTTTACATTGCAGTTTTTAAGCGAAAGGAGTTTGCAGTATGATGACAGAAAGAACTTGAAGATACATCTCTGAAAGTGTCCTATTTAGCAGACACCAATTATAGAACAGTTCCGCCCTTTCAGAGTCTATAGACCGGACTTAGCCAATGTTCAGCAAGAACAGTTTTATGATATTATGGCTATATTGAGTGGGCTGGTCTTTTTCAAACCCCTAAAGAGCAAACAGAGAGCAGAACTGACAGAATGCAGAGCTGTGTCTGAACAGCATCTTTCCATGGGTAGAAGCCAGCAAGGGCTGTCCTAGCTTTACTGTGCCAAGCATTCTGAAATGACAGTTCTTTACTTATTGTGCGATTACTTACATTGCTGTCATGGTCGCAATCTGTTAACATAACAGTTTATGTAAAATATTGCCTGAGAGTGACAGCATGGGCTTCAAATGTAAGCACCTGTCCTTTGTGAACTGTGAAATTTGGAATTGTGTATGTCGAGAAGACCACAGTCGAAGCCGTGCAATTTTCCTATCTTTCCGTATAAGTCCAAAGTCAGGCCAGACCTGACCACTTGACTCTGCCAACTGTCAGGAGGTGCCAAAATTTAAGGACTTATGTCCTTGCATGAACAAAACACTGTTAGTGCTGATATTGTACTGTACAATATTATGTCCTCTCCTGTTCTCTGCGGTCCGCTAATGGGAAGAGACTGGTTGCACCAATCGTAAAAACCGGTAAACCTAGGCTCTTCTCTTCTCTGGCACCTACATGGTGGAATGAACTTCTGCTTGCTTTGAGGACTTCATTGCTGTCTACATTCCACAAGCAACTAAAGACACATGTCTTCAGGGAGCATCTTAGGACTTAAAACCTGAAATCTTTGCTTCCATTCACTCCATTGTAGCAATGGTGTTGGCTGTTTGTTTGTAAATGTTTTTCTAGTTAATTCAAGACCTACATTTTATATGTTTATGCTGTACTTGAATGACTGAAACAACTGCTTGACTTAATCATTTGCACTTTGATCATAGGACAACACTTACTGTTAGATTCTCTGATACTGTTTGACCTCATTTGTGACATGCACATGCACTATTATTCATTGTAAGTCGCTTTGGACAAAGGCGTCTGCTAAATGAATAAAATGTAAATATAAATTGTAAATATTGCCAGTATTCATTGACAAGATCAATCTTCATGCTGCACAGAGTGCACATCAGATGCCTTCTACTTTTGAGATCATAGGAGGAGATGAAGATCTCAGCTCTTGTTTTTATGAACAGTGCAGTCCAGACTTCAGCTTGAGCTGGGCTGTACCCCTGTAGGTAGGCTCTACAACATTCCTTGATGTTCACTTTGCATTTACAAATGCAGTCATAAGCTTGCTAGATTCTGGAATGTGGTCATGCTGCATTGTTTTGCACTCACATCAGGAAATGAATTACAGGTAAAATCGTAGGCTTCATAGGATTAAGACACAGAAAGAAGTGGATTTTCACTTTGACCTGGTTGCCAATATGATACTTGCTGTAAAGTAGTGGGGGGCTAATGTCAGCCTGATCACAGACCTCTGCATGAGCACCCTCTGTTTGTGCTTAGATCTTAATGGAAAATCAAATTTCTGTTAGAAAACCTCGTAGGCTAGCTAAGTTGGTTTACATTAAATGGAATATTGAACTGAATTAAATTTAATTGAACCGAATTGAATTGCCATGCTAACCATAATCAGCTCATATACAGAGATGATAGTGCCATTCCTGGTGGCTACATTCTATAAAATTTTTGACATTAAAATTGTTACCTGGGAAAAATCATAATAAAGAATAAAAAGTTCACAAACACAGAATGTCAACAGCCTTAGTTTGAGAGGAATATAATGAGCTGGAAATGAATGCACACTTTTCTGGGCATGTAGGAAAACCACATTCAACTTCCTACTAGGCACTTAAACTAGCACACATAATCAAAGTTCCTCATACTTTTATTATGACATCATGCCAGTAAATAAAAAAACACCTGCATAAAGTTCAAACACATTACCTGTTCTAAAGAAAACAGTATACCCTTATCATGCTACCTGCAATACACTGTAACACCAACAATGCTGGCAAAAGTATAATGATTATAACTGAACCTGCTTTTTATATAAATGAAAGAATAAAGGGTGTCTAAATTAAAAGCATTTTCTGGTTACAGTGGATGCCTTTCTACTTCCAGTGTCTAGACACTCATTAGTGTAGATCTACAGTGTTGAGGAGCTACTGATGGGCGACCATCTTGTTAACCACTGAGTGTGCTGTCAAAATATAGTGTTGTAACAGGATATGGAATGAGGGTGGGAACCTCTAGTTCAACCACATGCAATTAACATTGTGCATAAAATGGGAAAAGAGAAGAAAACAGCTTTGTGAAGAGAAATTAAACAGTTACCACAAGAATTTACAGAGGACTCACTGCTTTGGTTGAGCAGTTCCACTGGGAAAAACTGGAACTCATGTGTAAAGGTCATGGATTGTCTATAAGCACGTAGAACTAATGGATGAAACCGTTTTGTTTTTTTGGGATGTGGTATCTTTCATTCAGTGATCAGTGGCAAAGAATGGGCTCCTCTGACACTGAACCCTCATGAAATACAGTACTGTATTCATCAATGCAGAAGTGGTTTATGTCATAAACATGAACTTGAAAGACCTAGCAATTACTGGAAAAATCTACATTATTCTACTGGATTATCCACAGTAATCTGTGGCAAAATGTGGGGCGAATCCAAAAAGTAACAGAAATAAATATCTATATCTCAGTCACAGTCAAATAAGCAAACTAAATCCTTTGGAAATATATCACTTAAAACAAATCAAGGAAGAACCTCAAGCAGAACTAGAAAACATTCTCCAAATGTTGAAGGAGTTTAGCCAAAAAGGAAACTCAAAGCCACAAGGTGGGAATGAGTATAAAAAGAAATCATCTTGTGTTGATATGTAAGCATTCAGATAGGGACCATTGCTCCCTTCAACACAAATTGGCAGGCCTTACCCAAAATATACAGCTAGACCTTGCAACACCAGTGTAAACCCAAGGACCTAAACCAACAAATAATAAAAAAAGATTCTAAAAAATAATTAATTGCTTATGTCTCTCCATCCGTTTTCCAGTCCTGGATGTTGTGAAAGAACATTTGCCATTGCTGCCATTACTAAGTTAAGAACATGGACAACAGGCAGCCTTCATCTCATATTTAGTATTAAGTAATAATTACTTTAATTTCAAATTTTGATTGGACTTCTACAGCAACTGTTTTCACTTTTGATTCCTGAGAAAATTTT
Organism: Chitala chitala; assembly: GCA_025773905.1. NCBI lineage: Eukaryota > Metazoa > Chordata > Actinopteri > Osteoglossiformes > Notopteridae > Chitala > Chitala chitala. The sequence continues at coordinate 16,513 of JABJVR010002767.1, forward strand.
TTCCATGCAACCTAATACTATAATATACTGCATTTACTGATGAGCATGCTCTGTTTCTGTACTAAAGTCCCAAGGTCACAAAACACCATGGAGTGTGAATTCTGTATACTTTACTGTGAATTACACAAGGTTGTTTTAGTCATGTGTCTTCTGGAAGACACATGCAAGATGAAATCACATATCCACAATGAAAAATACATGGGCCTGCATTAAATAAAAAATTATAATCTGCATATGATTATTTTTCAAAACATCCATCCATCCATTATCTTAACTGCTTATTCCTGGTGAGGGTCACAGGGAAACCTGGAGCCCATCCCAGAGCACAGGAC
>JABJVR010002768.1:0-16843 GCA_025773905.1 Chitala chitala
GAATAGCAGTTAGTTGATGGTAATTAATACAACTATCAGGCACATGGCATTGCTTAATCAGAGTCAATGAACTTCCAATATCCAGGAGTGCTTGTATTTCCTGTCCATTAACCTTAACCTTACAAAAAACCAATGCATTTTTGTCTTCCTCTACCCCATCTCCTGGCCTGGGAACATAACAAAAACCACTCATTTTTGGTTTATGTACAGGGCAGACCGAAGCCTTATGTCCTTGCCAGAGTCATTTTCTACACGTGTCCACTTTTTACTCCCAGCCCCCACAAGTTTACTTCCGATGTTCAGTTTGGTCTTGTCCTTAAAGTCCATAGCACCTCGTGGAGCTGGTGCTAGCTGATGTTGTGGTACTCCACTTCTACTCTTCCGTGCATTGACATACTGCACTGCCAACTTCGCCGCCATCAGACCATCTTCAGGTTCCCTTTCCCTGATCCAAGGTCGAATCTCAGCGGGTAGCACATGCAGCAACTGCTCCATAATGATGGTCTCTCCTATTTCTTCTTTACTCCATTGGTGTGGCCATATCCAGCGTTTGTATAGACCCTTCAAATGATGATACGTCTCCATTGGAGTTTCATTGTGTGGTATAGCTGCATCCCGGAATCTTTGTTGATACGTTTCTGGTGAGATGTCAGATTTCTGCAACAATGCTTCCCTCAAGTGGTTATAGTTGTCTGTATATTCTTCATCCATTGCTACATACGCTTCCAACACTTTTCCAGTTAACAAAGGCACTAGTCGACAAGCCCACTCTTCTTCCGGCCAGTTCCATGTCTTTTGCCATCCGCTGAAACCTGAGGAGATAATTTTCAATATCTTCCCCCTCCTGGTAAGCAGGCATCTTGGGCTGGTTTTGGTACACCCTTGGGTCTGAACTAGGGTGATTGAGGTTAATTGCTGGCTTCTTCTGTACTCTAGACTCCACCAAAACTGGATTCCCCAGATCTTCACTGGCAACACCATGCTGGCCCCTTCGATCTAACGCTGGTGTAGGAAGATTCAGTCGTTGACTCTTAGATTCAGCAGAAGTCGGTGTATGCATCATGCGTCCCCATGGTTGCATTGTTTCATGGATTCCCTTCAGCTCTTGCATCACGGCCTCTTCCCTTCTGTGCTGTATCTCCATGAAGTCCCTCATCAGCCCACAGAGGTTTACTGATGGTGCTAACATGTCCTTTGAGGAACTTGGTTCAGCACCCGCTCCCTGCTGGGCATTGCCTTCTTCCTCATTAATCGTGTCCATGCGGCTTCATCCAGTGTGGGTGTTCCTGTTTGGTGTTTTGTCTGGGACCAAAGGCCTCTTCTGGCCTTTGTGGTTAGAACTTTTTTAGACTTGCAGCTGGCCATAATCCCACTTCTGACACCATCTGTCACAGAGTCTCCTCACATGTTCCCTCAGCTCCAGTTAGCTTCAAGTTGACTCACCAGACAGCATAAAAATATGGTAAAACCGCAATAGCACTTTAGTGCAAAAAGGTGATATATTACAACAGTGCTCCACTTAGATAACAAAAAGAGAACAAAACAAAACACAGTCCAAACAACACCCCAAAACAAGGACAAAACAAAAGAACTAACATTAAACAAAAAAAACATACTATGCCTCTAAAATACCATGGCCTAATGCGTTTGGGATTTGGAGGGGAGGAAAAAGAAGTAGCTCCAAATACTCAGCTACTCACCAAACTACTTCCCCCCTGCTACTCTCCTAAGGCCCCTTTTATCCCTGATGCCCCTCCCCTGGGTCATACCACCCTAAGGGTAACCCAAACACAGTATACATAACAATCAAACACATTCCTTAGACATTCACATCAAAATAAACTTTACATAGTTTTACCTACACCTGATGTAACATGCATACAGTTTTATTGTGTTAAAACATCAGTTAAGCTACTCTTACATGATTTGTCATCCACCCAACACATGACAGAAAAGCAGGCACTAGGCAAACATTCTGTTTCTCCAATTTCGGTCCTGCTCAGTCACCATATCCAGGAACTTCGCCTCCCAAACCAATCACCATAGCAAACAGCAATGGCAAACAAATGCCAACAACAAGACAAACATGGTGCGCCAACACAACAGAGAAGTACAAATAAAAATAAACATTCACCAATGTTTGCTTGTGTGTTAGGTTTATTTCACAGTAACAAAACTAAATGAAGTTTGTCAATGCAATGTAGTGTTTGTATTACATGTATGAAAACCAGTTCACTATTAGCCACTAGTGCTATGCGTGCACTCATAGCTGTAGCACTAACCCAATCAACAGGTATCTGGTATGTGTGGACATGTTTAGGAGTGACTGCCGCAGCCAGTAACAGAGCTCTCTGTCACACTCTGGCTCTCTGGAAAAAGACTGCAAGGTCCACTACTGCCGTAAGTGGAATCATAGTAATTTATTTTTTGAAGTCCCGTGATTGGAAAAGAAAAAAGTAGTAAAGGATATATTTATTACGCTAATCACTTAACTTGCTAATTCAAGTGCTGAACATTTCCACATGATTTGTCCATAGGACAAGGAATAATTAAATAACATCCTGTGTAATCTTTAATGACTAGGCAGTTAAATTAAATATGCCTGAATGCATAGTAGTTCTATATAGAAGATTTGGAAAACAGGTTTTTGTTTTCTTTCGTGTGTGTGCTAGGTATGGTCTAGCTGACACTGCTTTATTTGGGTGAAAATACCAACACTGTGAGTCCAGCTGCTAAGGCGATTAACATGTTGTAGGGAGAATCCAACATTCAGATGGGATGGCTGCTCCCTGCATTCACACCCACATTACCAAGCTTACAAAAACAAGAGTATCACTGAGATTTTCCAAGTCACTAGTTGATGCCGTGCAAGACAGTTTGAAGAGATGGTTTGGGAAAAGGAGGTCTGAACCAGCGTTAGTTGCTGCTGCCATTCGTCATCCAAAATTTAAACCATCCTGCACTGACAGTGAAGACATACTCAAACTAGGTAAGAAAAAGCTATAAAAAATGAATTAAAAAGATGAAAAACTGTGATTATTTCAGATTATGATCAAAGAACACCTTCCCAGCTATGGTGATTCTTAGCCTGTTGACAGCTCCTGAATGACTTTTGATGAAGATTATTTCTTTTCTAAATTGAAGCATGAACTCACACACAGGAGATGATGAAACAACTAATTGCGTACCCGACATGTACAGCTGTAGGTATGGACACTCTGACATCTTTCCCAGTTATATCCAGGGTATGAATTAATTCACACAATTTTGAAAACCAGTTTGTGCTGAAGTTGTCACCACTAGAGACCTGTGAGATGAAAAGTATAATAGAGGTCAGTCAGAAGAAATTGTTTTCATTGACAGCAGAAGTGCTCTTCATTTGGACTTGAGTGCATGTTACTGCAAAATTAGCCAATACTTCATTGTCTGAAAGTTTTATTTGGTTGTAAATTAATATAATCTTTATTGATTTTTTTTCCTCACTTGAGGCTGTTATAAAGTTATGAAGCTGGAGGTGTGTAACTGCATTTTAAGATAGTTTGGTTATTGTATTTTTTATTTTTTGAAGAAGCTGCAGTACAGTAATTCTACTGTCTGCCTGATGCACACATGTCAAAAAACGTACACACACACACACACACACACACGCACGCACAAACACACATACATACACTGCCATGATGTTTTGTGGGGAGGGTGGTGTTAAATTAAAAAGGAACATGACAAAGACTGTTTTTTTGTGAATTCAGTTGCGTTTCTATAGGCATTTATATAGGCTTTGTAGCATATTCTGCAAATTTTTGATTTTACAGGTTTTAAAAGCAAGTCAATTCACTAAGTTGTTTCAGAGAAAGCAATTGCTTATACAACCACACTTATATGGACAAGAAAAAAATCTGTATGGCTCATATTTCTACAAGAGAAACAGAGACTTTATATATATATATATATATATATATATCAAGGTGATCACAGCAATAGTAGCATAAATTGCAAGGTGTATAACACAGTCTGATAAAGTTTCATATTAAATTATATGATTTCTTTTATGAAGATCCTTTACATGGCAAAAAAAAAACTACACAAATTCCACTGCAATGAATCCCTTTTCTGGTGCAGCATTGAGAATTTCACTGCTGTGGGACTAATAAAGGATTATCTTGTCTTATCTTAAATGGCACAAAGTTTTGTAAAACATTATTGTTTATAACAGAATATGCATCATGATATTTTGATCTGGAAACATTATAAGGACTGTACACAGTATATAACACGTAATCTATCATAAATATTATCAATAATAACATGTATTGAATATTCTTATTTTCACTTAAAAGAGAAACAGGTGGTCAGAAAACTTCACACATTTATTTTGTACTTTTTTTAATTTATATATACATTTTTTTGCCACAAACAGTACCATGTAAATTGATTTAGCTGAATTTTAATGTCTGTTGGCTGTATTAAACTAAATTTCATACCATAATGTAATTAAGGTGGATTACACTTTATATAGAAAAAAAAACATTTAGAGATAATCATTAATATCCCCCTGCAGTGGATTGGCACCCTGCCCTGGGTGTCCCCTGCCCTGTTCCCTGTGCTTCCTGGGATGGGCTCCAGGTTTCCTGGGACCCTGAATTGGATAAGACGGTACAGAGCAGTGAGTGAGTGAGTCATTAATATTACGAATATTGTTCACAGACATTTCAAAAAGCAACACCATCCACAATGTATCTTTTTGATATACAGCTGAATTACTGATTTCTGAAACTCTTTTCAGCATAGGATTATGTTTGTCAGAGTGAGGAGATTTAACGTCACTTAGAAGTTGCTCAACAACACGCACGATGTACATTCCTGCAGGATGCTATAAGGTAAGATGACAAGACTCTCTAGAGTGCTTCCTATCCTCAGCACTTTAATGCAAGGTGACATTTCAGCTCCGGAACATGCACTATCAGCAGAGATGTGTGAAGGAATTCATTATCCTTCTGAGTGTATTACAGCTCCAAAGCCATCTTAGTGGCTGAGGCTCAGTATGGCCGAACTCCTGCTGCTGTGCACTTTGCTATGCTTGTTCACGTGCCTGTGAAATGTCTGTTAAGCACTGCACAAGAGGCAGGGCCATGTCTTTTGCTTTTGTCCTAGGGTTTGCTCTTACTGACTCTCCCCTTAAAATGTTTATATGTAAAAATTACATTTGGAAATGAATATAAAAGCATTAAGGTTTTCTTTTGAACATTACAATTGCTGACTTCACAAAAAAACAGTTTTTCATTAATTAAAAAAAATGCAAACTACGTAATTTATACTAAGTTTATATTTTTAGGAATGAATTTATACACAATTTACATTATTTTATAGCAGTAGTGTTAAAAACATGCTATATTTTTGTTTTATATTTAGGAACAGTTACAGAAAAACAAACTGTAGCAAAAGCAATCTGTAGTTAGTGTGTATACATGTAGTGTTTTATTTTCTTTTCAGTATAAAAACTACATTGAAAAATCTTATCTCTCCATAGAGAATCCCATTACATTTAAGAATGACCAAATGACTGCAGTTAATTGTGTTTTATATTAACAATTTCATAATTACTACATGAGCGATAAAAGTTAATACAAATAAGTATACTTCTACTCTATTCACGTGTTGAAATTGTCAAAAAAAATTTGAAGAAGTGAAGGAATGTACGCTCAGTAAGCACTGTATTTGTAACAGCATGCTAATGCTGATTAGGGTGTCCCTCTGTTTTTAAAACAGTCTCAGTTTGCTGTGACATGAATCTCAAGATCTTGCAAACATTCCTTTGAGACTCTGGTCCACACTGACATGATTGCATCACTCAGCTGAACGTTCATGCCACATCCCAAAGATGTTCTGTAGGATTCAGATCTGGTCACTGGGAAGGCTGCTGAACATCACTGAACTCATTGTCATGTTCATGATATCAGTAAGCATTATCATACTTACTTGTTTATTGCAAATTCTTACCCAAAACATTTCTGTGCCTCAGGAGAAATTGAGGTTAATCAGACTAGGCTATATTTTTCTAGCTTTGTTGAGCCCCAGGTTTCTGTTCTTGGCTGACAGAAGCAGGACTTGATGTGGTCTTCTGCTGTTGTAATCCATTCCCCTCAAGGTTCAACACATTCTACATTCTCAGATGCTGTCCCCATTTGTATAGCATGGTCAACTGAGTTACTATAACCTTTTTATCAACACGAACAAATCTGGCATTCTTCTTTGACTGTGGTCATCAACAAGGTGTTGAATGTTCCCCTGTAGATGGATATTTTTTGATTTTCACACCATTCTGAGTAAATTCTGGAGACTGCTGTATGTCAAAATCCCAGGTAATAAGCAATTACAGAAATGCTCATACCAGCACCTCCAACACCAACATTCATGCCACAGTCAAAATCATTAATATCACAATATTTTTTTTCCCAATTTTGGTCTGGAACATTAACAGCAACTTCCTGCATGATTTTATGCACTGACCTGCTGCCACATGATTGGCTGAATAGATGAATAAGCAGGTGTACGTGTGTCCCTAATAAAGTGCACAGTGACTGTACACTAACATTAGAAACTATGAAATCACACACAAAATTTTACATTTTCCATGACAGCACATTTTTGTTCATCAAATAAATTGTAAAATGAATTAAAAATGTCATTAAGACATTGACAAGATTAGAAATATTGAATTATATGCTTATTCTGTGCTTTATGTTTTGCTTTCATCAAAGAATCCTCCATCTACAGCCATCACAGTCTTCCCAACCTTTCACATTCTAGCTGTTAAATTTTTTAGTTAATCTGCAGAAATTTCACCCCATGCTTCCTGAATCACCTCCTACAAGATGGATTAGCTTTTTTGTAACATACTGTAATACTGCTCCCACAACCGCTCTATAGCATTGAGATGTGGTGGGCAAACCATCACAGACAATACCAGGCTGGTTCTTGCCTAAATAGGTCTTGCATAATTTGGAGCAGTACTTTGGGTCATTGTTCTCTGATTGGATGAAACTAGCTCCAATCAAGTGCTGCCCACAGGGCAAGGCAGGGCGCAGCACAATGGGAGTGATATCTTTCCATATTTATTATTCTTTTTTGGAATTACATTACATGCACTGAGGGAAAGGCTGTTAAGAGAGGCACATATTACACTCAACAAAGCTATGCAAATACGTATTGCGTTGAAGGACTAAACCCCAGCTTCAGGAAACGCATGCTGAGAAAAAGACTCTGCAGGTCCCTGCACACAAAAGATGGCGTGTTAATACTGTGAAACAAAAACAGATATGCAGTAAAGTCCAAATGCTTAAAACAAAAAGTATATAAAATGTAAAGACAAACAAACTGAGCCCTTATGTTACCTCACGAGAGATGATAGCAGGAGTGCTTCATGTTCTACAATACATTTTTTGTCACTTAGTGTTTCCAATAGTTGTCAGTTCTGTTCATGATAAGAATAATGACATCTGTCCATATTACATAAATAGTTTGTATAAGGTTGTTTCCTTGTAGAAAAAAAGCGGAATGCACATGTTTTGACTGGCACTGGATGAAATAAGCCCCAGTATAAATATGCAACACAAATCTAAAACAGATGGTTGAATTAAAACCATGTCTGTTGCGTTGCTTCACAACACACAATAGAACACTTGTAGAATGGTGTAAGTAAGCCATTTAAAGCACTAGCACACCGTTCTGTCACGACAGTTTATTATGAAGTACTGTCTTTCTGTAGCTATCTTCAGCATTTCTCAAATCCTGCATTTTGTTTCAGTGTTTCTCAGGTTTATGCTTTTGTTGACTTTTTTTTTTCCTTTTTAATTTTGTTTGATGGGTAGTTGTAATGGTTTTATATTAAAAACCTTATTATTATCATTATTATTAGACTTCCGTGTTCTATGTAGTTTTGCTCTGTTCTCTCAGTTACCTAATTGTTTGTACCCTGCTAGTCGTATCTAGCCCCTTGTTATTTTAGTAACCTGTCAATACCTTGTTTTGCCTTTCATTAAAGCCTCCCTTTTACGCGTTTGACTTTGCCCCTCTTGCTTTCTAGGCACAAACGTTAGACATTTTTTGACACCCCAATGTAAATATATTACATATCCAAGTGAAGTTAATAAGTTTCATACTAATTTGTCTGACATTGGGAATGAGCTTCTGAGCTCAGCCTATCCCCCAGAGAATGGTGCTTAGCTGCATTTGTGCCATGTTTCCTCCTCCTTTCCTTCCCATACAGCTTCACATTAAACTGTGCAGTCAGTGCGATTACAATTATTAGTGTTTGGTGATGGAACAAAATAACATTAAAAGATTCATAAATGTTTTTTCCCCTTTGTGTCTTTGTGGTGTGTGATGTGTGGTTAGATGCCTTTATGTCTAAAGTTAACATTAACAGTGGTATACTTAAAAAATAAACCCTAAACTGAAGCACTGCATAATTTCAGTATTTTCATTTTTGTGTACTTCATTATATATTTAATTTTATTGACTTGTTTCTTTTGTTGTATATGCATATGTTTATATATGTTTTATGTTTTTATTGCGCGCTATGTTTCTATACATTTGTTGTTATGGAAAAAGTAAAAGACCAATTTAACAATGCATCTCAAATTTTATAAGCACAGTACCATTACACATTCTCCTGTGTAGTAGAACATGTAGGGACATGTTTCTGTAGTAATTTAAATCCTAGACTCCACCAATGAAAAATAATAAGTATTAGAGTCAGTATAAATTTTGTGGTAGAAAGTTAGACAGAGTTAAATGAAGAACTGAGAGTTAACAGCATCTTGATGTATTGATGGTCAGATGTTAAGCTTTTAGTAAAATTAAAGGTTTGTTTTAAAGAAAATAGGGTACCATCATGGGCGGCACGGTGGCGTGGTGGTTAGCACTGTTGCTGTGCACCTCTGGGCCTGGGGCTCAATTCCTGCCTTGGGTCTGCGTGTGTGTGGAGTTTGCATGTTCTCCCTGTGCTTGGTGGGTTTTCTCCGGGTGCTCTGGTTTCCTCGCACAGTCTGAAGACTTACAGGTTAGGTTGATTGGTGTGTTGCCCTGTGGTGGGCTGGTGCCCCACCCTGGGTGTCCCGTGCTCTGGGATGGGCTCCAGGCTTCCCCATGACCCTCACTGGGAATGAGCGGTTAAGATAATGGATGGATGGATGCCATCATTCATGGTCTACCTCAAGAAGAAAATTAGGATTAATTTTTGTTTTTATTGTAATTCTGCCATATGCAGTTGGTACAGTATACAGTGAAAGAAGAATGTTCCCCTGAGACACCAGGTGCTACATAAGAACAACACAGAAGGACAATACAAAACTACTAATAGAATATACAGGGTGCAAATATACAGCAAGTAGTAATAATGTAATTAACTACTGCCAGACTATGCAGTGCAAAGAACAAAACTAGGACCAGACAACAAGATATAAATATAACACCGATTGCATTGAACTGTCTGGTTGGCACTGCTAAGTACAGTGTTGATTGTGCTGTGTATGATAATCATAAAGTGCAGCTGTATGATGTTGGTGCCTGAGAAATCAGTCCTTCCCCTGACAACTGAGAAGTGTTATTACTTGGTAAAGATGGACTTTCACAGTCTGGTTGTATGGGCCCAAATGTTCTGGTATCTTTTTTCCAGAAACCAGTAAAGTGAAGGCAGCACAATGGTGTAGGTTCTCCAGGTTCTTCGGTTTCCTCCCACAGTCCAGAAACATGCAGGTTAGGTTGATCGGTGTGACCAAATTGCCCATAGTGTGTGTGTATGTGTACATGCGTACGTGTGTTCGTGCCCTGCGGTGGGTGGGTGCCCTGCCCTGGGCATCCCCTGCCCTGTGCCCTATGTGTTCTGGGATGGGCTACAGGTTTCCCCATGACCCGACCCTTAACAGGATTAAGCAGTATAGAAGGTGACTGACAGTAAAGTGAACGGTTTGCTTGATGGGTGTGTAGAGTCAACCACAATGCTAATGGCCTTGTGGGTGCAGCATGTGGTGTAAATGTCCTTGATGGAGACCCCAGCAGTCTTCTCAGTTGTTCTTACCACTGCAGGTCCTAGCGGTCCGACGCAGTGCAATTTCCAAACCAGGCAGTGATGCAGCTGCACAGGATGCTCTCAATAGACCCTCTGTAAAACATGGTGAGGATGGGTGGAGGGAGATGAACTTTCCTCAACTTCCTCCAGAAGTAGAGCCACTGCTGAGCCTTCTTTACAATGGAACTGACATTAAGAGACCAGGAGAGGTTCTCTGCCAGGTAGATACCAAGTAATTTAGTGTTCTTTATGATTTCCACAGAGGAGCAGCTGAAGACCAGTAGAAAGCTGTCACTTTATGCACTCCTAAAATCCACAACCAGCTCTTTCATGCCCAATATGCATGGGGGATGCTTGTGTAAACAAGATATAGTTTGTTTTCCTTTTGTTGCAAAGGCCTTATATTGGTGGAATTCAGGGAGCACTGTCTTGAGATTCACATTGTTGAAATCTCTAGTGATAATAAAAAGTCCATCCAGGTGTGAGTTCTGTACTTTACAAAGAGATCTGTATAGAACAAATAACAAATTGGTGCAGAGAGAGAATATATAACATTCTGTGCCATTTTCATTTTGAAGAGTATGTTGTTTACACATGTTGAAGATGGCACTGCCTTTGTTGAGGTCTGGGTTGTGTGCATTGATAGTGTTCTTTCTCTCCTTATGCTTTGCTTAATAAATATTTGCCTAGGTCTGTATAGTCCATATGTTCTCTTTTTTACTAGATCTCAAGATAGATCTGTTTGACCTCTCCTACTGATTCCTGTGTTCTATGATAAAGGGTGAATGCGATCTCAAGAGAAGTGCATTTTCATTTTGATTCTTGATCATTCTTATATTGAATTGTATCTGAGTAGTGTGCCATTTGTTGTATTTTATGTTTGTTGTTGCTTCTTTTCTTTACATCAACCTTGAGTGATGGAAAGGAGTCCTTTATAAATAAAATCTATTATTATTATTATTATTATTATTATTAGAACTAGTGTGTTGCAGGAATGATAGCCAAGAGAGGGCTATTTAGTGTGTTAAAATTACCTGCACATGCATCTCTCCAACCAGGAGTGGAATGCCAGGAGTACCTTTAGTGACTGAAAGCACTTCAAATTTGTAGCATGCTTTTGCTTTGATCATAACCAGTGTGCTAAATGATGAATGTTACAAATATATTGTGGCCAACCTGGTTATATAACACCAAAGGGACCTGGTTAGAATGCCAACATTGCCATAAGTCAGAATGTGAAATTTGTGCTATTCTAGAACTACCTTGGTCACCTGTAATTGCTGTTCTAGAGAAGTGGAAGCTTCAAAGAGCACCAACAGTCCAGTCAGGATAGTGTGACCACTTCAACTCAGAGCAGATCCGTCAAGTAATGAAGCATGGAGTGCATAAAAATCAGCTATCATCAGTTGCACCACTCACTACAGAGCTCCAAACTGTCTCTGGACACAACATCAAAACAATAACTGTGTACCAGGAGTTTTATGAAAGGGGTTTCCATGGCTGAGCAGTTGCACACAATCCTAATATCATTTTGGACAATGCTGCAGTTTGACTAGAGTGGTGTAAAGCATGCAGCCATTGTACTTTGGAGTGGTGGAAATGTGTTCTCTAGAGTCAACATGTCCTCATGGTTCACTGTCTGGCAGCAACCAGACCGGCGTAGCAACTTGCTGGGCAAGAATGCAGAAAAACTGTTGTTTCTTAATTGCAATATTCGTTTGTTTGGATTTAATTACTAATTAACAGTATTGATGTTCATAAATTGTTAATAGTGATTGTTAATGGTTAGTTCTTTATTAATAAAAGTGACGTAGCATCATGGCATATTTCATAAATCTTGTGTTCGGGATTTTGAATGATATATATTTCGGCTTTGGTTTTGGCGGAAAGTGTAGTTAAACTTTTGGTTTCGGCTTTGGTTTCGGCCAAAAGTCAATTTGTATATTTCGGCTTTGTTTTCAGCCGAAACCAAAAAATGTATTTCGGTCGGCCTCTAACGAGAATGCTACCTTCCAAAAAGCATAATTTCTACTGTAAAGCTTGGTGGTAAAAGAAGTAATTTTCTGGTGTTACGTCCCTTGCTGGTCATACGCCCTCTGACCCTTTACCCGGGAGTTCCGCAAGGACTGATGGGCTGAAAGACATTGGTTCTCGCCACTGTCTATCATTGTGAACTGACCTCTGGTCCGACTTCCCCGAGGATGCCTGATATTTCCACTTCCAGGAGAGGGACTTAAAGCTTACCGAACATTCTGCTAGAGGAGTTGTTGGGAGTAGTGAGTTTTGGTGAAACTACGGTTATTGCTTTGTGCGGTTTGAGTCTTTTGCCCTCTGTGTTGTACATTTAATGTAAGGTTCATTATACTTGTGTCCTAGCTGTTGGTTGTGGTATTCCACCTTAATTCAGTTCATTTTTGGTCTGTTTCATTTGCTTTTTTCACTTGTCCTTTGGGGCATTTTCTGTTTTGTTGTATTTTTGTTGATACTTTATTTGGGGGGGGAAGTTTACCTACTTATATGGACAGGATTTGGGGACACTTTAGGGGCCCTAAATTCCACACACATAGTCACGTATTGTATAAAACACTAGATTATGAGCACTTGCCTCTCCTGTATGTTTTGTTTTTCCCCACTGGTTGAGGGTAGCAAGGATAGTAGTGTTTTTGTTTTTTCTTCCATTAGGCATTAAACAGTTTCGTTACATTTGTTTTCTAGTTTGTTTTGGTTTTTTTTTTCTTTGGTTTGGCATTTCTCACATCCCTGTTTTCTCTCCACTTGCACCCCCATTGTACTTTCCCTTTACCCTGTATATTATTTTCCTTGTGTGAGATTTGCTTGTCACTGTATTGGGTAGGTTTGTTTTGTTTTTTTAAACGATGAAATGTAAATACCTCCATAAATGACTGTCAGGTTGACTGGTGATTTCTTCCCACCTCCTGTTTCCATTCTCCATCCTAGTCGTGGACATTAGTCACTTGACATCTGGGGCTGTTTTTCAGGGATAAGGCTAGGCTACTTAGTTACAGAGGAGGGTGCTGTTATGGTGGCAGCATACAAAGACTTTCTAGACAATGGTGCACATACAACTTTGTGACAACAGTTTTGGGAAGTGTTGTTTGTGTTCCAGCATGACTGTGTCTGCAAAACCAGGTCAAGACATGATTTCAAAAGCTCGGTCTGGGAACTCAAGTAACCTGTACAGAGCCTTGACCTCAACCCTATTGAACACTTTTGGGATGAAGACGAACGGGCCAGGCTTTCTTGACCAACATCAATACAAACGTTGCTTTGGCTGAATCGGCACAAATTCCCACAGACACAGTCCAAAATCTTGAGGACAGCCTTCCCAAAAGACTTGATGTTGTTATAGTTGCAAAAAAGGGGGGGTTATCCTATGTTAATGCTCATGGTGTTGGAAGGGGAAGTTCATACCAATGGCCATATAGTGTGTATCCAACAACCACACGATGGAGATAAAAATACAATCAAGTAAAAGACAAGGGGTAATGCAGTTTTTTTGTGTTTTAATATGTCTTCATCAAGTTTGCCTCAAGAGCAGTTTAGACAACTAACTTTCATCAATTATGCTTCAGTTGTCTTTGGGTTTTGTTACAGTCCATGAATGCTGTGTTTGATTTAATTGTTCTTCTGCTATTCTTCAATAATGTGTAATGAGACCTTACTTGAAAAAACAAAAGGACTAACAGCAAGGCAAAGTGATTCAGAAAAACAGTCAGCTTGGCAGACAGATTTTTATTGTAACAAATATTGTAACAAATCTATCTTAAACCAACAACAAACAACAAAAGTTTAAACCTGTTTCTGTTTGGTGCAATAATGATAAACACGGGGAAGTAAACATTAACTGTAGACACACAAAACCTTAGTCTGATTACTGAAAACTAGGAAAAACTGCACCTGTGTAAACTAGGGAATAAGAAATGGAAAGTAAATAAATTTAATAACAGGCAGACCATGAATCTTTCACCCAGTAAAGGGCCCCCCCTTTCCATGTACTCCCACTCAGTACTCACTATGCAACTTGTTCTCCACCCACACTTCCTTCTGCTTCCATGCGGTATATCTGTTATCATGAGTATGTAAGTGGGTTGCAGTGGTAAATCAGTAATTGTCTCACATCTCCAGTGTTGGCTGTAAATCTGGTTCTGTATTGTTTGCATGCTCTCTTTCTGCATGTGTGTGTTTACACCAGGTGTTATTGTTTCCTCATGCAGTACAAAAGGCATATATTTCAAGGTGATTACATTTCCCATAGAAGAACACATTTCAAGCATTACAGTCCAGACCTCACTCACCAGCATTCTAGAAAAATCTGCGTGCCAAATTATTAGATGTGTATTTTACTTTCATCTTCTCTTAAAATATTTTAAGTCCAAATGAATCTCCAATTATGAATGGACAGTTTCAAAAAACAGCATGCTCCTTATTTATTCTGAGAACGTATGGTTTGGGGTAAAACAGGAAAATGTATATTTCCCTCTGTAGAATTGTTATGGAAATTGTTATTATTAAAACAAGCCAAAAACAGACCATTAAAGGGAGTGTAAAAGAATACTTAAAATGCCTTCCAGAGGGATACAAAACTAGCAAAAAAAAACTTTAAAAACGATTTCTGTACAATCAAGTGTTTACTGGCTAACATTCAAAGAGGATTAGAAAAGAGCATAAAGTGATAAAAACAAATTGTGGAACATTCAGCCAGGAGTGGAAGTATGATGTACGTACAACTGTAGTGTATTTCTGCAAGTTTCAAAACCAGAGTCGAAAATGAAAAACAAGACCAAAGCAGGCCTGATCAATCCAAAGGGAACTTGGGAAAAACAAGCACAATGAGGGAAGAACAGACTTAAGTAGACAGGAGAAACAATACACTAAGAAATGGAAAGGAAAAAACGGATTTACAAGAGAACAGGTGACACTAATACACTACTGTTCAGTAACAGCACGACCATTATAATACATCACAAAGTGAAACACTTATGACTGTTAAAGAGGCACACAGGAAATCTAACCCAATGAAGTAACAAAGGACCAGAACAGGAATAACAAGGGAACAGAATGAGGAGAAAATCAACAAGACAGCATGAAAAGGGGCAGCCCTAAAAGCTGTCACAGATTAACTACCAAATATTTGCAAGAGTTTAAACTGAAGAATTCCAGAAAATGTTTAGCATGAAATGGAGCCATTTTTCAAACCTGTAATGTGGATTGAATTTCCAAAACTACAAAGTGTACCATGCTACATGAAACTTAAAAGGTCAGGAAGGCTCTACTCAACAAGGCACACAAGCTAAAATATCAAAGATAGGCAAGAAATCATCTTAAAACTGATTTTACAAAGATTTTTATGGACAGATGAGATGACAATTACTCTTGATGGAAAAGACAGGGAGGGGAGACATGGACAGATTAGTAAGCACCAACAAGGTGGTGGAATAGTGGTGTGGTCTACAGTTTTCAGTTATAAACCTGTAGAACCTTTTTGACTTGGAAATGGTATAAGAATTAATCAGATCAACTGCAAATTTCTAGAAGAAACCTTCTTCAAAAAGGGGTACAAAAATATTTCAGCAGCTTTCAAAAAGTTTATGCTACTCATGCAGGACACTGTCCCTTTCCATGCGTCAAAGTACAGTTGTACCTCGACATACGAGTGCCCCCACTTGCAAGTAAATTGAGATACGAGTGAACAAATTCACTAAAAAATGCTCCAACTTGTGAGCGAACACTTGAGTTACAAGTTTTGTATACATGTTATATCATCGTTTTTGCACAATACGAGCGAGACTCCCAGTACAAGAAAAATTTGTAAAAACTCACTCAACATAGTAGCAATTGGCTGCAACTTGTGAGCACCTGTTTGAACAAGCTGAGGACATGAGCGTGGGTATGTTTTGAGTCCTGCAAGGCTCGGGCGGCAAACCATGGGATGCCTGGTCACCCGCTTCCTGCTCATTGGCTCTCAGTCTGCATTTTACTTTCGTAAGAGAAATATCGGCACACTCTTTGTCTTTATTCTTTACTTAATTTTATTGATTTGGCTTTTTATATTATTTAGCATTGTTATTTGTTAGGAAAATTACTTTTATTTAGCATAAAATACGAAGTTATAGCGACCACCGTGGGTGGCGGCGGGTCGCTGCATGGACGGTGATGTCACCACAGGAGTCGAAGACAAGAAAGTATTTGGCTTCCAGAACCAAGGACTTCAGTCTTTGACAGGTTAAAGCTTTGTCTTTGGTGTGGGTGACCCGAGGTCAATCCCCGCTCACTCCGTCGGAGGGTTACAATTTTAATGTTTTTGGGGGTATGGAACGGATTAATGGGATTTCCATTATTTTCTATGGGAAAAATTGTTTCAAGATATGAGTTTTTCGGGTTATGAGTAACCCTCTGGAACAAATTAAACTTGCAAGTGGAGGTACCACTGTATTCCACAGTTTGCCAGACTAAAACAGATATGAAGGGTGATTGACTTGTCATCTTCATCACCTGACTTAAACCCCATTGAGCCTTACCCATCTATCCAGCTGCCTCAGCTAAAATAGAACATGAAAAAATCTAAAACTTAAATAGTCATTGTCAAAAAGGATATCTATACAAGACATACAACTTGGAGACGTGAGTTTTAACCTTGTGTTTCAATCCAGTTAAGTTTCTGGATGACTCACTGCAATCCATCCATCCATTATCTTAACCGCTTATTCCTGGTGAGGGTCGCGGGGAAACCTGAAGCCCATCCCAGAGCACATA
>JABJVR010002769.1:0-16843 GCA_025773905.1 Chitala chitala
TCAAGACTAAGTCCAGTACCTTGGAGCGGCCTGTTCACAAACTGTGCCTCATATGTGAAATGGACAATTAAGTGCTAAAGGACTGCAAAGAATATGCATGTAACGATGTGTTTGTTGTTGAATTTGCTGCAGTTCAAAATGGCTCTTTTATGTTAGAAACATTTTGGTAATTATAAGCCCTCCTGCCTTATAATTAGGGGCCAGAAATGTAGGAGCCAATCATTTTACTGTAAAAGTTGACATCCTTAATCATTACGCCCACCTGTAGTATTGTACATCTACATATCTGCAAACAAGTGTACTTCGGGCTAGCTGAACTTACGCATGTGAAACACCCTGACATTCTGCAACCCCTCATCAGGAGGATGGGTAGTTAAGGCAGAGTGGTTTAAGCCAAAAGCCTGCAGGGACAGGGATACTATGTCTGAATCTAAAGGCCAGCACTTATGAGAAATTATGAGAAATATCTAGGTCTGATTTACATGGTAACAGGTTGTTTACACAAGCATGACCCTGCCTCACTAACACAAAAATTACTGCATTTTACATATAATTACATTCTGTTCTGCTGCTAAATTAGATGTTTGAAATGTTTATGTGCTAAAACTGTCATCTGTTATAGTAAATTTATCTACATTCGGTGCATAAAATACCCTAAACTAAAAAGTCTCCAATATTCCCTTTGGTATGAATGGCATTGCACCTTGTGTTGACTATGGTGTTTTCAGGATGTGACGCTGCTTCTACCTTTTAATTAAAGGACACTGACCTTTGTGTTGAAGGGTAAAGGAGACATGTAGCCTATCAAATGTCATTCTAAGTAACTTCTACTAAAAACAGGCCATATAAATAAATAGCTGTTAATAGCTGTCATAGACACGTTTTCTGTGACAAATCAGTGCCATCCTGTGCAATGCATGCAGTATAACTTTTATAAATAACTCTGCAAACTACCTCCAACACACATGTGAAAATCAGAACGAGCATGAACGGTGGGAGAGCAGAGGAATGAGGCTCATCTGCAGATGAAGATGAACGCAAAGAACGTACTGGCTGTGTGACAGGCAGAGGGCCAACACAGGATAATATATTGGTGGAAGGTGGGGTGAATGGTTATTTACCTAAAGAATTGTCACATAACAGGATAAATGGAAAACAATGTACAAATCTTTTGAATAGCAAGAAGCTTGAAGCAGCTCAGGGGATTGCACTGTTGCCTTGCACCTCCACAATGATGGGCTAAACTTTCAACACCCTTGGTACTGTGTGTGTGTCTGTGTCTTTTGATGGGTTGGCAACCTAGGTGAATGGAATATTCTTTAGACCATCCATGAGTTAGGAGATCAAAGCGAAAAAGTACAAAAGCAGCACAAGACAGATGTGAGATGTGTTAGTGTAACATCTGGAAGAAAACAAAAAGTATCTTCCACTTTCATAGTGTAATGTGTGTTTGTGTGTGCCCGTCCTGAAGTAGAGCACAACAGTGGCACTGTACCTCTTTGTCAATGACCTGGTATCCACACATGGTGTTGACAACTGCAGTTGACTGGAAAACAAAAGGTGTTTCTACATTAAGATAAGAAAATAAATGTATAACCTAATTCAAACCAAAGACACTAAAATACAAATATTTCATTTACATTAACAACACATAAAGATGAAATTTACAACTTTACTGTTAAATCACAATAGTAACAGAGGACAAATATCAACTCATTGACATCATAAATCATTTCTGCTGCAGTGATCGACACCTAACTGTAATGTGGAGTTATAGATCATCTGCAGTGAAACCTGCCTTAGCTGTTTAATAACTGCCTTCATTTGGGAGGATGACGACTTATTTTTCCTCTGCTGTTTTCAGATTATCACCACATGTACAAGTGCATTTCTACACAGCTATACAAATACTGATATTTTCACAAAATTTTACAGAAAAACAATTTATATTAATAATTTAACTGCACAATAAAATGGCATGTCACACTAAAATTAAATGTTTGCAATTTCAGATGCCCATTCTGAGATTTTACAAAAAAAAAAAAAAAAAAACTGTATACATCTCAAAGCAAAATACAAACCCTGCAGAGTGCAAAGTTTTGCTTCATCACACTTAACAGTGTGACACAATGTAATTTTCTTTGGCAATACAGAAGCAGAGTGAGTGAACTTGTCAAAGGTCATTAGTGCCATCAGAACACATGGGCCAAGATTCCGGCTCAGAAAGATGTATAGAAGCATATCCATACAGAAAGTGCAGAAGTGGTTATCTGTCTACCTTACGGACACATTTCCATTATTAACATGTACTCCTTCAGAGAATTCACTCAGGAAACACCATTATCATCTTTTAGCAGTGCTACGGTTCATAGACTTAAGACAATTGTTACTTAAAATGTCATTTACAATGTCCTTAAAATTCTTTCCCTTTACAAAGCATGCACCCTTAGGTATTTAACAGATGTGTGTCAGCCTTTTCAGGATGGTTACAATGTGTTCCTGTAGCTTGAAGAAAAAGCAGTCAGTAATAATAAAACAAGTTAAACAAAGGTTACAACTGAACTGTGAGTTAAACAACAAAAAGAAATATTATGAGAAGATAATACTACACCACTTGTAAGCTTGCCATTCATGTTGAAAACAATTGGATTTTTCAAAATATCTTAATTATTTAATTCACTTATGAAGGTACATGAAGATTAGTCTGAGCCAAAAATACCATTAGCCAATGTGCTTGGAATATTTCTGCAGAATCTTCTGCTAAACAGTCTAACTTCATCTGCACACAAAAAGCTTATTCTTGCAAGAAACGGATGGCTTTGGAGAGCACAACATGCAGTGAGACAGATAGCGTGTTACACACGGTCAGAGAGAGCGACACGGTGACACAGAGCCGAGAGAGAGACACACAAGCAGCGAGAGACAAAAAGTGAGAAGTTCACAAACAGAAATATTTGTGGATTTCATGTCCTAAAGATTTACTGCATTATGACACGCTATAGACATTTCCAGCAGCAGTTAATCCTTACATCTCTCATGACCCCAAAAGTTTGCATTTAGAAAACACAAAGACAAGACAGACAAGAACTGCACATGGATGAGAGTAAATTAATAATACAGAATATTGTGATTTTTCTGTAATATCTGGCCATGTGTCAATCTGACTAGCAACTCAAAGAAAATCATCTGAACAGTTTACCTCCCGTTACCTTGATCTTTACACCGCGCTTTGAGTTATGTTGGTTAATAAAGCTTGTACTGCAGTTATTGTGTGCTGTAGGCAATATCATCCACCGTCAAACTTGGCAACGCTTTAAATTTTTCTTTAAATGCAGTAATGCTTGGTGGGTATCTGCTGGAAAAATCCTGCATTTTCATGAAATGATGTACCTGTTGAAATCACTTATATGACAGCACTGTATTACTGTCACAGGTTTATTCTTGAGGAAGGAGGTTAAACGGGCCCTTCCTCAGAAAACCTTGCATCACTAAATGCTCTTGTCTAATCATTCTGCTCCCAGCATCAAAACGCTCCTAGTCCATCTGTTAATTAATCTGTCAGAGCAGTCTGTCAGACCCTGCAGTAACAAGTACAGCTAAAGGACTTGACATCTCATCAGTAAGACCCCTTATCTTCTGCTGTTGGTGAAATAATTACAGCACAAGAGTGTGGAAAACAGACAGTAAAAGTATTCAAAAGCTCTGCTAAAATTGCCATAAGCCTTATATAATTCAGTCACCTTCATGCATATGCATGGAAAAGACACCAAGTGGAATCATTTCATCACTTTAATGATAACATGAAAATGTAGTCTTCCCAGAAATACAAGTACATGGTATATATTGAAAATGCTCCAAAATTTTCTGTACAAAAATGTATAATAAAAGCGTAAACCTGCATTTCCTGAGCATTATCTAACAACATTAAATAAAATTTTTCCTTTAAAATACATTGAAATCTACTCATTACTCTCTCCCTGTAGCTGCCTCAAGTAGAAGGTTTGTCATTCACATGGTGTCACAGTCAAGGCTGAGGAATCTATGACTAGTAGCTCTTTGCAGAATGAAGTAACAAAAGGTGTACAAGCAGTTCCCTAGAGTACAAACAAGATCTGCTCCTAAGTCTATCTTCAATTTCAATTTGTAGGCAAGTCAGAATTATACACAAGGTTTGTCTTAGTATATATTTTACCTATATATGCACATAAAACAAACGCTTCCAAATACACTAAAATGTATTTAACATAATACAGTACATAATAATGCAGAATCAAAAGTAACTACATATGGTACTATGCAGGAGAGAGACAGAGAAAGGTCGTATCCAAGATCTGTGTGTGTATGAGTGTAGGTATAAAAAAATACCCAGCTGCCCTTGTGTAAGGTGCAGTAAGTCATATCCATCCATCCATCATCTAATGCTTATCCAGAGCAGGGTCGAGGGGGCAGCAGTCTAAGCAGAGACACCCAGACTTCCCTCTCCCCAGACACCTCCTCCAGCTCTTCTGGGGGAACACCAAGGCATTCCCAGGCCAGTCAGGAGACGTAGTCCCTCCAAGGTGTCCTGGGTCTTCCCTGGGGCCTCCTCCCAGTGAGACATGTCCGGAACACCTCCCCAGGGAGGCATCCCGGAGGCATCCGAAACAGATGCCTGAGCCACCTCAACGGGTTCTTCTCAAAGTCGGAGCAGCAGCGGCTCTACTCCGAGCTCCTCATCCTATCTCTAAGGGTGCGTCATGGCCACCCTGTGGAGGAAACTCATTTCAGCCACTTGTATCCAAGACCTCATTCTTTCGGTCATGACCCAAAGCATGACCATAGGTGAGAGTAGGAACATAGATTGACCAGTAAATGGAAAGCTTTGCCTTTTGGCTCAGCTCCTTCTTCACCACAACAAACCTGTACATGGACCGCATTGCTGCTGCCATTGCACCGATCTGTCTGTCAATCTCGCGCTCCATCTTTTCCTCACTCGTGAACAAGACCCCAAGAATTTAAATTCTTCTACATGAGGCAGGATCTCTCCTCCAATCTGCAGATGGCAAACCACCTTTTTCCAGTCGAGAACCATGGCCTCGGACTTGGAGGTGCCGATTCTCATCCCAGCCGCTTCGCACTCGACTGCAAACCACCCTAGTGCACGATGAAGGTCTTGGCCTGATGAAGCCAACAGGATAACATCATCCACAAAAAGCAGAGATGAAATCCTGTGGTCCCCAAACCAGACTTTCTCTGGCCCTTAGCCGCACCTAGAAAGTCTGTCCATAAAAATTATGAACAGAACCCGGTGACAAAGGGCTGCCCTGTCGGAGTCCAACATGCACTGGGAACAGGTCTGATTTATTGCCGGCAATGCAAACCAAATTCCTGCTACAGTTGTACAGAGATCGGACAGCCCTTAGCAGAGTGCCCCTGACCCCATACTACCAGAGCACCCCATGCAGGATACCACGAGGGAACACGGTTGAATGCCTTCTCCAAGTCCACAAAGCACATGTGGACTGGTAGGGCGAACTCCCATGAAGCTTCGAGCAGCCTCGTAAGGGTATAGAGCTGGTCCAGTGTTCCACGACCGGGCGAAAAACGCATTGCTTCTCCTCAATCCGAGGTTTGACTATTGGCCTGATTCTCCTCTCCAGCTCTCAGGCATAAACTTTCCCAAGGAAGGCGAGGAGTTTGATCCTCCTGTAGTTGGAACACACCCTTCTTGAAAAGAGCCTCCACCGCCCCGGTCTGCTAGTCCAGAGGTACTGCCTCCAACTGCCATGCTATGTTGGAAAGGCATGTCAGCCAAGACAGCCCCACAGCATCCAGAGCCTTAAGGTACTCAGAGTGGATCTCATTCACCCCCGGTGCCCTGCCACCGAGGAGCTTACAGACTACCTCAGAGACTTCAGCCCAGGTGATGGATGAATCAACCTCTGAGTCCTCAGGCTCTGCTTCCTCTACAGAAGATTTGTCGGTGGAGTTGAGGAGATCCTCGGAATACTCCTTCCACCGTCCAACAATATCCCCAGTCGAGGTCAACAGCTCCACACTTCCACTGTAAATAGTGTTGGCTGAGTACTGCTTCCCCCTCCTGTGGCACCGAATGGTTTGCCAGAATTTCTTCAAGGCCTTGCTGAACTCCTCCCAGACCTCAGTTTTTGCCTCCGCAACCACCCAGGCTGCAGCCTGCTTGGCCTGCCGGTACCCATCAGCTGCTTCAGAAGTCCCACAAGCCAACCATGCTCGATAGGACTCCTCCTTTAGCTTGACGGCATCCCTTACTGCTGGTGTCCACCACCGGGTTCTGGGGTTGCCACCACGGCAGGCACCAGACACATTCCACAGCTCTGAATGGCCGTGTTGACAATGGAGGTGGAGAACACGGTCCACTCAGGTGGTAGGCCTACAGGAAGATGGGCCCACGTTGCTCTTTCGGGCTGAGCCCAGCTGGGTGTCATGGGTGTGGGCTCAGCTACTCGCCTGCGTGCCCTAACCCCAGGCCTGGCTCTGGGGTGGGGCCCCGGTAACGCCAATCTGTGCAACGTAATGCTCCTCTGAGTTTTTATTTCCATAAGGTGTTTATGAACTGCTCTTAGTCTGACCCGTCACCTAGGACCTGTTTGGCTTGGGAGACCCTACCATGGGCATTTAGCCCCCAGCAACATAGCTCCTAGGGTAATTCTGGCAGTCAAGCCCCTCCACTACTTTAAGGTAGCAGTTTGAGGATGGGTGCAGTAAGTCTTACCCAGCTGTATTTGCCCTTGTGTAAGATGCAGTAGGTCTTACCCAACTGTAGCTGCACTTGTGTAAGGTGCAGTAGGTCCTACCCAACTGCATGTGTGTGTAAAGTGCAATATCGCTTATTCAGCTGCAACATAACATGTTTTGAGAGGGAAGGTGGGCACCAATGATAAATAACGGTAGTGGATTCAACAGCGAAAGTGTGCTGTAAACTCAAACGCAGAACAACTGAAATCACTTCGAAGACCACTACCATCACCATAAATCGTTTTGGTAAAAAGACTGGGTAATATTTCAGGAAGTCATAGAAGGGTAACACAGCAAATTTAATGAAAGCAATATTGGAAACTAACAAATCAAAGCCATTGCAGTTGAAGAACAATACAAAAAAAAAAAGATTTGTATTGCCTCAAATTACCCTTGTATTGCCGTCTGAAAATATGTCCTTATACCTAAAAGAAGGAGATGCTTTGAGCACAGGACTGTGCACCCTATGTCCACAAGGGTCAGGGACATCCTCAGAGAACAGAGTTCACATCCCTTACGAAAATTCTCAACTGTACATCTGAAATGCACTTTGCATCAACGCACAAAAGGTCACAAGGGAACACTACAGTAGCACTGAATTTTTAGAGCCAACAAAAATTTCCTATTAAATAGCATTCACACTGAAGATCATATATCGTGTACAAATTCCTTGGACTATCTCTGGAAGATTGTTTTGAAAATAATTATTTTTCGATAATTATTTTTCGAAGCGGTTCAAATTTGCATACATTTTGACCGTAGCTGCACACCTGAATGCTGTTGCTCAGAAAATAAATGGCTTAATTCTACGTTTATTGAGCATTTTAAAATCTTTTTAATAATTAAATCTTTCAAAATGATGAAGTTGAAATTATTTCTATAAAAGAGGCAAGGAATGATCTGTAGTTACATAAAACTGAATGCTCTGTGGAGACTAAAATAAATAAATGATTAATGAATGGACCTGTAGTTACTACTGCATTACCTACGATCCATTTTAAATGAAAATAAACTACTAGTGACCTGGCTGCCATTTTCTCAGTTCACTTCAGTTGAAAAGTCTATTTTTACTTATAATCACTGAGCAGTCTTACTTCCTCACTAAATACAGCAGTGCAAGAGTCAACAACTGACTACTGTGCTCATAAAGGCTTTGATGAGCCTGGTGTAAATTTTAGAATAGAACCAACACTCAAAACCGCTGCTCACTTAAGGGAAATTGTCCATCTAATTATTTTAAAGTGTTGCCAGTAATGATAGATCTATGCATATTTTCTCTGCATGCTGCACTTTTGTGTGAAATTGCACTTCCTGTTCTCTCCGTCATGACGCAGTGAGGTGTCAGAGATAGAGCGGCACCTGTCTCACAGAACTCCCCCAGAGGTGACATAACTGATATATCTACACACCTTGCTTTGTCGTGACGGCTAATTACACACCAGCTGGAAACTCTAAAATGTGGCACCCAAACATACCAATAACGGATTTAAAAGTCACTTAGCGGCAATGAGAATGAAAAAATTTTAAAGAACGGAACTGAAAGCAGACCACATTAAGTCAAGCTATCACACTTGGAAAGTCCCACTCAGCAGAACCCTTTTTTGTTGTTACCCAAGATTAAATCAAGGTTAAACTTCCAAATACTTCCTGTTATGCCAGAATCATAGCATGAACACAAACAAAGGACACATACAATTAGAAAGCCATTTGTACAATTTGCACACCAATCAAAGATTCAAAATAATTTGTACCCATTAAAACTAAGATTTTATTTTCTGTACTGTGAAGAAAAAAAAAAATCTGGGAAGAAGCCGAAGGGGGGGGGGAATTAAATGTTCACAGGCACAAGTGTGAAAGTGCCAAACGGAAGAGTGTTGCCTTAAGCAGTGTGTCTGAGTGACTCACATGTGTATGGAAGTTAACAGGACATCGCAATTCTGACAGGTGTTGAGATGGATGTGAAGACATCACGCAGATAGACTGCAGGGGTTTTCCTCATAGCCATACATGCACCGACCACCAGCATGCTCCGTCACCAAACAACAGCATGCTCCGACACAGACCCTCCCATTTTCAGGGTAGTTACTTTTTCTGCATTCCCCAAATACTTGCACACCTTTAATTTCTTTTGGTAAACTTCACACATTTAAAGGACTGACAAGTTTTCAACAACTCTACAGCAGAGTAAAGCAGCACTGCCCTAATCTGACGTAAAGCAGCACTGCCCTAATCTGATCTACATCCACAGCTTCTGCTATTCACTCCAAGTCATTAGTTTTATCAATTTAATTACGATTCAATTACTCCTGTCAGCTGCATTACGAGTCCTTATTTGGATCACAGGTTAGTTCAACTGCACAATTTACTACATCTACCTACTATTTAGCTGGCAGGCTGTGAGTAGTACATAAAAATAAAACAGTAATAAGGAGCAGGAATGCCCAAGCAGGAATGCCCAGTGTCTTAATGACAGCTTCAATCTATCTTGGAATATTGTCCTGCAAATCTTGATCTATGGGTAGTGGGAGGTGGGTTATTTTTTCAAGAGGGGAAAAATGTTTTGAGGGGTAAAGAAGGTAGAAATGTGGTTCAGCCTCTGTATTCTAGAACTTCCCACAAAAACTTAATTCAATATAGATCCAGAAATTCAGGAGGTCATGGACAAAATCCCACTACAGTTTCTGAAACTTCTCTTAAATTTGCTTAGCACTGTGTATGGGGACATTATCGTTTTGGAATAAGGGACCATGGTGAGGTAACAGTGTTTGCACTATAAGATGTGCCTATTTCTGTAAAATTGCCTTCTGCTCCTTGGCCATTATACAACCATGGAGCAAACACTGAACCTATGGCGTCTGAGAGAAGGCTCTCCATATCATTAGACATCACATCGACTGTGTTTGGGTTTTGCACGTGTAAACTCATTGTCATGTGGTAAACAGGGTGAAAGATACAGTTTTATATTGACCAGGGGTTCAGGCTCTGTGCTCCTTGCACCATCTGTGTGTTGGTCTCCAAAACAAATGGATTCTGAATAGCAGTCCGATCAAATTCTGGCTTTGTCAAGCTCGTAACAGTTGCTGCTGAGACTGCACCATACCATTTGATTCTGTGATAACTTCTGAAGCTGTTCTTCTGTGGCAGCTGTGTGTTCACCTCTCCCTTCTTACTGTGCTTTGACTTCTATGAACCATCCATCGTTGCCATAGCAAAAAAAAAAAAAAAAAACCTCTGATGTTCATTTTTAAACTATTCCTTTTGACCCATAAAATAATTTCAGTTTTTTTTTCTCTCTGACAGATACACCAGCAGTTGGGACATCAACTATATGACCTCATTGTTTGCCTCTTGCTGCTTGAAAGACACACATATCAAGTGTTTAATTCAGGTGGTGCTTCCATTGTATTGTCCAAACAGTGCGAGCGCTTAAGACGTCAAACCGGCTAAAAACGCGCACGCTCTATAACTCAGTGTGAATGGCGAACATACCTGTGTATCCAAGGTACAGCATGTGTATGGAACAGCACACGCGAGAGGCCCAGGGGCAGAGCAGTTATGGTACATGTTCACCTCCCAGTCCTTATACTCCTGCCCTCCACAGCACTTGAACTGCAGGGGAAAAAAAAAACACACACACACACACACACACACACACACACACACAAACACAGTTTTAACACATATGGAGGTCTTTTTGTATAATTAGATATTAGTTTGGGGGAAAATTTTAAGAACTTCTGCCTGTCGATATTCCTTTTAAGAATTTAGAATATTCTAAATCTTTGTCTCAATTTTTTCTCAGAAAATAAAAGAAAAAAAAAAAACACCAGTACTGTATACATCTGTGTCAAAACAAAAATGGCTTAAGATATTCTGACAAAAGTCCCCTTTAAAAAATCTGCAGAGATGTGCTTCTTTTAGGGGAAGTTCCAGCACTTTTGATTCGTGTTATGTCACTTCTGTTTGATAATGATGCATTTCATTTTTTTTTTTTTTTTTTTTTTAAAGGATTTTATCAGGGGCTTATAGATTGTTTGACTTATTCATTTTGGTTTTATCCCAAAAACATAAGAATCAAGCCTCTAAACAAATGTTCCATGTAATCAGTTGAGGTTACAAACACATCCCAAACCTCCAAGATCACATCCTCAAAACGTCGGATGTTGTACCTTTGAAGTTCCTAGAAGTGAACTACTAATGGAAAATACACACACGACTAAATGAACAAAAAATTTAAACAGCAGTGGTCTTAATAAAAGAACTCGCTAAGAATAAAAAACAACGTTCGAAAATGCAAATATGTACCATAAATTGTTTATTTATGCATTTACATAAAACGAAAGTAATCTAACCAATGAAATCACATCTGAGGCCTGAGGAACAAAAACTATGACAGGGCAGCAAAAAATCAAGTAACACTCCAGACTGCTCCACATTAGTAGAGAAAATTTGATACTTTCATATGAAAAGGGAAGCATGAATAAAAATTAGGTCCCTTCAAGTTTTCGTTCTCAAGGAACAGCGTGATTCACAAGCTGACTCACATGCTCATTCTCCACCCCGTTCGAACAAATCTGCATCCCAAATGCAGCTCTGACGGTTACTTCGGTGATTAGGTGGTCCCATGGTGTGAAGTGCTCACAGGACAGGCTGTATGATTGGTAATGCAACCAGGGTCACCTGTTACCTCGGATACAACTGCCGAGCCATCATTTTACCAGAACACAAAAATGTCACCTCCTGTTCATGTATCTACAATTCTACACTGAAAATGCGTACAATCATCTTGTAAAAAAAATAAAAAAAAATAAAAATGATATATAATATATATAATACACATATCTAAATGTAGCATAAAAGTATTCTTACCTCATCATGAGGAGAAGACCATTAAAAAAAAAAAAACTTGATTAATGCAATAAATTTACTGTGCAAGCTCTGTAAATTTATGTCATTTGTTGCTGCTCAGGAGATTAGTTTGTTCTCATTTAGAAAAAAAATTGCATTTACATTCTGTTGTTCCATGAAAGAATGCCATTAAGCTTGTGTGGTGGTTCCAAGTAGGAAGTTGACTGGGTCTGAACAGCCTTTTCTAAGCCATCTCTGACAACACCTGCAATGTCTTTGTCTTCATTGTTACAGGTTTCTGAGAGAGTGTCCTGTCTGGGGTGGGGTAGCTAGCCTGTGCTGGTGGGGCTGTCATGCTAAATTTTTTTTCTTGAGGAGCCACAACTCGTACAACTAACTAAATAAATCGGTTTCTACAAATAATTGATCTACAAAAAAAAAAACTAAAGGGGCACATGCTTCTCAGTTTGAATGGGCATGACACCCCTCTGTTGAAGGTTTACCCAGCTTGGACACATGATTAGCTGGGATAGACTCCAGACACTCTATAATCCTAACCTTTAAATGAAAAATAATGTCCTTCACTGCATTCTACCAATTATATCACATGTACCAACAAATTGCAAATAACATCCAAAGGCAAAGCACTGCAGAGATGGTTTACTTTTTTAGGTTTATATTAGGTACAAAAAAAAAACATCCATTACAAACACTCAAAGCATCATTTCATAGTCTAACAAACAGCAGAGACACAGCTACACCCAACAATAGAACAAACGGCAACACTCAATAGCACGACACAAAGAGATCTGATCTTCCACAACCAAATGTTGTCTTGAACATAAAGCCCAATACAGGATAACTAAAGGCATCTAAATGAAGAAAGTGCTCCCCCAATGCAGTCTGGTGCATTCAGACATAGCCAACACAAAAGAGCATTGGGTCTGTTCCTGTCATATTCAGTACATTTCATATTTCTTTTAGACCACTGAGAGAGGCTTTAAATGGAGGAGACATGACAAAGAAATTAGGCTGTTTTCGGTCGCAGCTCTCTCACAATCACTTTCCTATTCTCAGTTTCCTCCCCAGCTGAAAGGTGTGCACATGTCTGCACATAGCAGTGATACTCTATCTTCTTTTTATGTATCACTGCAGCCATGACGTGTGTGACAATTTGCTGCAAAACAGAGCCATTTTGGATTAATGAAACTCTACGGGATCTCTCCTGGAATGACTCACAGAATGTGATTTTTTAAACATGCCAGCAGTTTTTGGGTAAAATTCCACAGAGAAGCAATCATAATCAGACAGCCTGAGTTTTGTAGAATGGGTGTAAATAACAAAGAGATTTTGTTGTCCTAGGTACCTCCCTTCTGCTCCTGAAAAAGATCCCTCCATAGGAGAACCCATATAGCTCAAAAAACACTTTATCCTGAACCGAGGTCTCCCAACCCATTCACAAAATCCACTCATTTAATTTATACTTAGAGCACCAATAAAGCTCAGATAAACCAAGTCTCTGAAGCAAAACAAATTATCACTGGTGCAGCTCAGCACTGTGAAGTATGGACTAATTGTCCATTGTTATGCATAAAGGGGCCAAGTGTAATGCTTCCGTCTAATGAAAATTAAGATAAACGACAGGCAGACATACTCTGACTGGATATGTAAAGAGCCCATTTTGAATACCCTGAGTCTTTTAGGCACTCATTTTGGTTGCAATGACACTGATGTTCTCCAATTTGCAACCATAGTGGGAAAGCACATGTTCAGGCTCGAACCCAGCATGGTACATTTTAACATGTGGATCAGCAGAAAAAATGGGGGAGAAAACCAATATAAAAAAACTGATTTCAAATTCAAATTAAAAAGTGACTCACATTAATGTAAGAGGTCAGCATGCTAAGCAGGTTCTATAGTCACTGCTAGTCAGGGTTTAAATTCACTACTATTTAAAATTACTGACAGGGTGAGGAATCACTTATGACAATTTTTTCATAGGCCTCTTTTTCCGAAAAAGAAAAAAAAAAAAACACATTAAAAAGACCAAATATATAAGAATTGGTTGGTAACAAGCAGCACACATTCGTACAATTATTGCAATACTGGGTAGAAGTTGTGAACGTATGCTAATAAAAGTCAAACAAGAGTCATAAATCCGCCCTGTCCCATTTAAATCTGCAGTTAGGCACACCCAGTTACAACCACAAAGATGATTCATATTTGAACTGGGAATAAGGAACACTTTATTATTTAACAACGATAAAGTCAACAGTGATCTACTACAGTATGCAATTGAAAGAACACAAAAAGTTATGAAGTTTAACATAAACCATCTGTCCACACATCTTTCATCTTCTTTGACATGAACTGTAACATTCATTTTGTTATCTTGTCAAATTTTAGTAGCTATGCGCTGCTTGTGGCAAAGACCACCGATCATTATTAGCCTGTATAGGCTCCTCTAATGAAACACAGTTTGCATGTTGATAATGGTTGGAAATGCAGCTGCAATGCATTAGGTTTTGTGAGGCAAGATTCTAATTTCTTTTTAAAACTGTTCAGTTTGAATAAGTCAAAGTGTACTTGCCAAAGGTTATTTCATGTGTTGTAACAATACAGCTCATTCAAGCTTGTATCACAGGAATGCTGTGCTGTCCCAACCCAAAATACATGACCATGTTGCTTTAATCAACAACCAGTTCTTATTACATCTACATAGCCTGTGTGATGTGATTAAACCAAGTAATTAGTAAGATTAACACAAATGATCACAGCTGTTTTAATTTTACAGCCATATTGCCAGCAATGGGATTACAGCCTACTGAGTTGTGTAAAATGTTTTCATGGAACTTGCTTTTAATATACATTTACATTATTAGTTCATTGCATGCAGGCATTAAATATATTTTATATAATTGTTTATACATAAACGCTGTCTTACATTCGATCTGAGAAATACATGCCCATGTTATATGTTGCACCAGCTCCGTTTTCAATGTTACATTACTTCAGCCAAAGCATACTATGTGCAACCCCAATCGCTGCCTTTACACGTGTATCAAAGACAGACGAGCCAAAACCAGAACAAAGTGTCTGGGAAGGCATGGAAAATTATTTCCTCTGCAAAACTAATCCATTTCTTTAAGGTGATGATGAAATGCCTAAATGTACGAGATGTGGATTTTTCAAACTGTGTTTGGAAATGTTGAATAACAGAATACAAATAACCAATGTTCTGCTAAAATCTGACACCTTGGTTTTGATATTGTGATTATTTTAATTTAAGGACAATTTTAGCATCCACACTGTTACATGGAAGCAAACAAATTATTGGCCATTAAATCAGGAAGTGTCACATGAAAAGAAAAACAAATACATAATAGCAATACTTCAGTCACTGGATCATTATGCACATCCTTCTCTCGGATCAATGTGCGCATCTTACCTTTCTTTGTACAAAATCCATGATGTTTTTGAAATCAAGATCATCGTAGTAGTTCACCATTCCCTTGCGAATATTTTTATTCAGGAGGTCTACAGTCTGCAAATGGACCAGAAAATAAAGCATTTGGATATTAAATATACACTAATGGTCACCACAGAACAAATCAATACAAGCTTCATATGTCTACTGTAACATTTTCTGAATCCATTATGTGTTAGGGTTACAGAACTGGATAGAGGAGCCTTGGACTGCTCACTGCACAATACATTTAGTTAAAGTCAGATGTCTTAGAGGCTTATATTGTGCCATTGTCATCCTTTCTGTGCATTAAATTAATTCAATGGCTGACAATGCTTTAACCACAGGCAAACATATTACTGAGAGTACTGGTAATAGAGCATACAGAAATGAGGTTACCTGTCTAGTGCTGATATTAAACTCCCACAACAGATGCCATTATAAAAAAATAATAAAAAATAAATTAAAAAAAGATGTACACATGCAAGAACACCTGCATGTCTTGATTTCCCATAAGGCAGGCGTTGTACTTGACAAACAGAGACAATCTATTAAAGCAGACGCAGGACTGTGAAATTCTAATCAAGGTTCATAGACTTCCAGCACTCCTGGTACATCCTGACCCAGTTACCCCACTTGGACCCAAATGTTTTAAAAAATTAAGCAAAGATAAATGGAAAAGAAACTGCAGACTACCATACAATCAGTCAGCATTACATAGGCATACCACAAGGTAATACAGTGATTTCAGTCTTTGGCACTTTCAAGGTGCACCGAAGCTCCTGCAGTATCCAAAACACGTCTATAGAGGGCCGGCAAAACAATAAAAAATTCATGGTCCAACCCAGGACGTTCTGCCCTTCCAGACATTAAGGCAATCTCTGCTGGACCCCCTGTCAATTGTCATAATCCTGTCCCATGCAATTAAGCATGACAATCAAAGGCTTAGTTAAGACTTAGAGCCACAGGAAAGCTAGAAAAATTGATCGTTATGCATGGCTGACTTCAGCTAATTAATAATTTTTTTAACTAAAGAATTTGTTCAGTCACAATCAGTCACAAGAACAATAAAGGTCCATTAATATTTCACCATACAAAATCCATAAATATTGGCTCATTTACAAAATACTATTAACCATGTATAAAAGGCAACTTCAGCCATATCTGTTTCAAGTATGTTCTACTGAGGTTTAGGACCTGCAGAGCTGTGCATTTCAGAGAGGTGGGCAAGAGCCAGCAGACTGCTTGAACAGAAATGTCTGTTCTTAATGTGTTTTTTAAAATAGGCCACAATAACCACATGCCCTATGCCCCATCCACCCAACCTCCATCTCAGGTATTCCTGACAGGACTGTGGCACACTAGAAGAGTGATAATAGATAATATGCATAGAAGATTATGATTTATGCCAATACTTTGCTAAATCAACCTGCTCTCATAATCTGGTCTTCAGAACAACCCAAACCTGTCACATAATGTGTGAAGTTGCACAAGCAGCAAAAACATGCTATTTTGCATTTCACGAAATATTTATACAGAATTTGTATGTCTTTACTCTTTATTAGCATCAGCACTGCGTGTCAGGAAAAATGAGGTCAAGCACTACTATACTGTGTATTACGTTCGAATGAAGAACATTCAGGCTTACTACAGAGTACAGTATCGTGGCTCCATTTTGATGATGATGATGATGATGAGAACTTTATTGATCCCACAGTGGGGAAATTCTCTTGTTACAGCAGCTTATAGGGAAGTGGGATTAAGGTGCAAGAA
>JABJVR010002771.1:0-16841 GCA_025773905.1 Chitala chitala
CCCAAACCATGACGCTTCCCCCTCCACCTTTCACTGACTTCTTTACACACTTTGGGTTCAGTCTTTCCCCAGTTTGATGACAAACATAACATTTGTTGGACCAAAATAAATTAAAACTTGCTTTCATCACTAAAGTGAACTTTGGACCAGTTCTCCTCAGTCCAAACAACATGCTCCTCAGCAAAGGTTAGTCTAGCCTTTTGATTATTTCTGCTAATAAGAGGTTTGGTCACAGCAGAGTCTCTTAAACGTCAAGACAGATCCTTACTCGGTTCAGCGCTGAAGTAGCAAGCAATCCCAGCTGCAGTGTTAAGCCAATTGCCCATTGAGATTCTCCGCATTATCCTGTCCTGTTGCATTTGTCTTTTGTGGACGACCAGTCTTCTTGGGGGACTTGAATGAGTTTGTGATGTTGTAAAGATGTAATATTCTGGAAATCACAGATTTGGAATGACCAATTTCTCTTGCTATGGCTGAAAGGGTCATCCCTTTGGCCTTCATCTGGGCAACCTGCTGCCAGAAGGTTTCAGTCAGTTTAGAACGGCTCACCATGTTGCAAAGTCAGTGAAAACTGGAAAGTTAGGCTGCCAGTTAAACAGGATTTGTCAGATAAAGAAATTAGCACCAGGTGCCAGATTAACACCAATAATTGGAAGGTATCTGAAAGTGTTGCCTAATTTTGATCAGTGTTCTTTTTCAAATTTCATTGAAGTTTTTTATTCTGTGCATAAATCTAATCTATGTGCTTCAAAATATATGTAACTCATGAAATATGCTTAAAAAACTGCTCTTTTACTCCTGTTTAGATAATTTCAAATAGGACTAAGCAGTGACCTTGAAATTTAGGAAATTGTACGTTGTTCTCTAATTTTGATCTCCACTATACATATATAATTAATTATATATAATTGTGTTCTTTGTCCTCTTTTTTTACCTTTGTTGTCCTCCTTTGGATATGCAGGTATCTGGTAACCCTACTCATTCTTACCATACCGTCTGTTTTTTAATAGAAGTCAAATAGGGGCATAATCACACAAACGTAATGTTGTACAAACACTGTTTTAATTGGTATTTTAAAATGCATATTTTAACATTTGTAAGTAATGCACCACTTTCAGATGTTAATTGTGAATACAAATTGTAGTGTTGTTGAAATGAATTTGCTGAATTAGAAATTTACTAAAACTATGAAATGTGATAACTTGTAATAAATATTAATGTAACTTAACTGTTTTAATAATACATTATTTAAAATTGTGTGACTATTATGTACGCAATTGGTTGTAATATATAATGTAACTGTTTGGTTTGCTCATTATTTACTTTTCATAAGGCTAAGATGAAGATACTGTTTAAGTAAATATAATACGAATGGTTTCCATGCTGAAAAGATCCAAATTTTAGTATGGAAATGTTCAAACAATGATGTTTTTATTAACATGGAGAAGTTAAGTACACTTTTTTTTTTTTTTTTTAACTAAACATTTTCTTGGAAGATTCAGCGCCAGTGGGTCACCGCAAGGGGAATATCTCACACAGTCTAGTGTAGATGGAGGTTTTAAAATGTCCTTTTTAGGTTCTCAGAATCTTGGTTCCTTTTTCTGTAACAAAACAATATGTTCTTTATAAAAGGTCAAGTAAAACCAGAAGTGCCCCCCCTCCAGAAAAAATGGAAAACCAACAATATGCAAGATGTGTCTTTCTCTGACTATATACAACTGTTCATCTATCCTTACGTATCTGTAGAGTGCAGGCAGTGGCTGCCTATCAGGAAGAAAATATTAGTAACCTTTATCCACAAAGTACACACACGCATTCCTAAAGGGAATGCTGTGCACAGTTTCAGGTACCAAGTTGTTCCCACAGTAAGTTGAATAGAGGCATACAGTCCATGGTGGATTGTACGGTCTGCATGTTGTATTGGGCCTGGCCTGGGTTATGATGCAGAGCGGTCACTCTGGATTCTCTAGAAGGTTCTCAAGCGTGTTGTCGTGCATAATGGAATCTCCAGAGCTGCGTGAAGTTGGCCCGTGCGGGGTCATGCAGGTAGTCTCTAGCAGTCCAGATACTTTAAGCCTGTGCTCAGTCAGTCTTTAAAGGTATACAAGTTTTCTATTATCATACCACCAGTTCAGGAACTCACCATACGTGTCTGAAACATTTATATCTAAGTAAGCCTTTTTTCTTATCTAATCAGGTGAATTAAAATCCTGTGGGTTTTATTAATGTTTTCTAATTTTTTTGCAAAATATGCACTACGCTACAGAAAGTGAAGACAAATCGTCCAACAGACCGTTAATGTAAAAAAAGAAAAAGACCAGCAGATGGTAGAAACGCTCCGCTTTTACAGAAAGGCTGTACCTGTTATCCAGCTCTGTCAGCTTCCGAGGCAAACGTGTTCTGTTTTCCTTGGAGGTTAGAGACCAGGCTGTCAAATGTGAATATGAGTACCTGTTCATTATTATTTCCATTAGAAGAAAACATGGTTGACAGCTGCAAAGCTGACGTCGATAAAACGAATCAACCGAACTAACGAGAAAGTGAAACCCCGATATCGTGTAGAAATTCAAATGTGGACTATCAATGCGTGTGTTTCGAGTGTCATTAACATTTGTAAAACATTTACATTTCGAACGCTAGTCATGTAAAGTGGGCTACTTGATTTTTTTATGGTCTGGTAACATAACAAGGTTTACAAAGTGAGGTAAATTCAGTTGCATTGCTGTATACTGTGATTACCAGGCTATATAATTTGTATGCAATTATCATATCAAAGTTTAAAATGAATTAAATGTTACTGCAGCACTTTACTTACGCGATATTTATAACGGCAAAATAGTCGTGTTTATATTTTTAAGATACCCAGTCCCTATGAGTAGTCTTAATTTTATTTCATGTATTAAAACGTTTAAAGAGATAACACGTAACTGCAGAAGTAGGTTTGAACCAGTATAGGTCTGGGTCCACAGTAAATGTCATTAGCGCTCCATGTGGTCATCATCCTTATCCACCCCCATATGGTTGTATTTGTCTACCTCTGACAGTGATCTGTTTTCTAAATTTAGATGTCCCATGCAGGATGTGTCTGCTACGCAGCCTCGTTGTGGTGCGGTGACATGTAATGCATCCTAATTAAGGGTCTGCATCTGTTGTTTAGTTCTGCTTTGTTGAGTGGACCTGTTCCAGCAACTCCTCATGATGTTGTCTTTTGAACAGCAGACAGATGTTAATGCTTTTAAGCCATTTGTGTTTGTTTTTCATTACTGTAAAGATCCTTAACAATGAACAGAGGGTTCTCAATTGCTCCGAGGGCCTCTGTGCGTAGTTCACCATGGGTGTTGAGTCCATTGCATGGATTGCCATTGAAAGGAATGTCCTTCCAAGCTAGGTGATTGTAACACTTGCGGGCATTGAGGCCACACCAGCAGTATTGCCAGTTAGCCCTCACATGACAGTGGGACCTAAATTTGAGGCAGCAACAAGCTTGTGCTGTTAATTTACTTTGTTGAGGCAGCTGTTTCTTTGTGATCAGCACAGCTCAGGCTGTTGCTGACCAATAGCTGGTGTATTACAGCAGCCAGATGGTAACTGATTGGCCACGCTTTACACTACAGACATAGCCTAACATATTGCATTTAGCTCAATAAATGCTCCAGTGACTGTACATGGGCTATTTAGGGGAAATATGGCGTTAACCAGTTTATATAAAGGATGGCATCACAATGGACTGTTTGTGACTTGTTTGTAGAGAATAACCTGGTAACCAGTACGTTTTTACTTGGTCTCTGTGCAAGTGCATCACCTTTTGCCATCTCCTTAAACATCACTATTGTCAAAACAGTGAGGGGGGCAACTTGTTATGAAGATGTCATGTAGTGCAACAGAGCCAAAAAAGCTATGGGTGATGTGTCTGAAGGCAAACGCATACTCACTGAACTGAGGAATGGCAGTAATAAAGCCAGGCCACAAGTAACATATTACTGTCCACACTAAAAGAGGGAGTTGGCAAAATTTTTAAAATGTATGAGTTTGCTAATTTCACTGTGATCACTTGAATAAATCCTTTTAAATAATTAATTACAGTGCCTTAAGTATAGAACTGGTATTAATAATCACACAGAATTTGCTCATGGGACCACCGTACAATTTAACTCCCAGCTAACTAATCGTAAATTAGCAGACAGATATTCCGTTCTGTTCTTCTGTGCAGATTAATCAAAAGAACCTGTGTCATGCTATTGTTAGTTCTTTTTAAAATTATTTAATATTTTCAGTGGGAGTGTCAGGCCCCTTTTAATGCACCCACCATCAGTATTCCTGATGAGGAACCCATCTAATAAGCTGGCAGTGTGAATTGGTGATTCACAGTCCTGTGTCCACAATTAATCAAATCCCCCCCCATCCAAAAGTGCTCCAAGGAACCGTCGCTATTATCTGCACCATGCATGGGCTGCATCAATTAACACCAAAATTAATGCTTTGGCATTTCCCCAGCAGTCCTTCAGGCTTTGAAAATCACACAGTTTCATAAGGAAACCTGTGTATGAAGTGTGGAGTCTTGAGATCATGAATACTGTGCGGAATGTAATGTGGTGAAAACAGCCTTGGGGGTTAAGTTCTGTTCTCCAAATAGGCTTGTTTTTCTTGTGAGTTGTTTAAATACATATGTCATTGAGCTGGGTTAGTCACTTATATTAGATGGGAGTTCTAAGTTTGACTAATGAATAATCCATGCAATTAAAGTAGGATATTGCGAGCAGAAACTAGTGCTCTTTTTTATTTACAAGGGAAAAAAACAATGAAGCAAATAGTTTACTTTGATCCATATTCTTTTAAGATGCTAATGGAAGGATTGAATAATATCTATTGTACTGACAAGACTGGTTAGTAAAGATGTCTGATCAGGTTAAAGCTGTTTTGAAGGTGGTAAATTGGTGCACTGTGTTGTAGCAGATTAGTGGCTATAATGATGATGAGTTTGGATGGTCCAGTAATCTGGTGCATCTTATCAGTTAAAAATATTGCAGTTGGAGGCAGCTGATCAGTATACAATCTTGAATATTTATTCATCAATCAATGTCAACATACAGATCAGGGAAAATTTAATGAACTAGACATCATGTGTTTAGGTGCCCTACATGTTAGTGTAATGGACTGGACACCCTGTTCAGGTTTTCTTTATGGTATTGTAACAAACTACTCATCATGTGCTTGGGTTCTTTCCCAGTGTAATGGACTAGATATGTATTGTCCAGCCTCTCTCTGTGCTAGGGTAGTTTTCTCAGCTTCAGCAATTTTGACTCCCTTTTAGATTTGTCCCTTGCTTCATTTTAAAGAAGTAAAATGTCTTTACAACTTCTGGCCTGCATCACAATAGGTGGACTCTGCACAAATCCTACCCCCAATTGCTGATATTTTGGTACCGTATGTTCACAGTATTGCTGCTGTTAATCAAGGCTGAACAGAAGCTGGCCTGTGGTATTCTATCCTCCTGAACAACTGAGCAGGCTTGGATAAGGAGATTTTTTTTGCTGTCTGAGGATGTTCTGCAGACAGGAAGGCATTTTGCCTAACTCACCATTCAGTTGAGGACTTCCCTCATGCATGTTGCCTGTGTATGTTTATATGTTTTTTACCATGGGTGCAGGGTTGTTACCTGGGTTTCTTTATTTCCTCACTCAGTCCTTTCATTCAGTTGAATTTCTGACTAAGCCATAGTCAGTGTGGTTCTGTGTGTGTGCTAAAGACTGCAAACTCAATACTTAAATTGCACCCCGTGTAAGGCGTTCCTTGCATTATACCTGTATTTACTGGAGTGAATTTCATAACAGTCTGATCTTAAGTATACAGTTGTGCTCATAAGTTTACATACCATGGCAGAATGTATTATTTCTTGGCTATTTTTTAGAGAATATGAACGATTGAAAAAGAGTAAACACAGTTGATTGATAATAAATGGCTTCAGCCAAACACTAACCATGAGTGAAAGAAAAGTTTTTGTGTTATCATTTATATTCTCTGAAAAATGGCCAAGAATTCATAAATTCTGCCAGGGTATATAAACTTATGAGCACAACTGTATAAGCTGTTAATGAGTATCTGATTTAATATGGAGAAATAAAGCTCTTCACCTTATGTAGGATGGATTGGAAAGACATTTTTGGTCAAAACTGGGCCCCTAGCCAGCCAAGTTGACTTTGTATCCTCTTTACATCACCTTCTCAATTTTCGGAGCTTTGGACAAATACACCAGTCTTTGGGATTACAGTAATGGATTTCCTTCTGGAATACTTAAACTGACAGGCTGCCCTTTTTCAAATGTTAAGTTTAGACTGCCTTATCTGTAGTTTCTGTCAGGATGCCTCAGAGTAAAAGCATGGGCTGGACTTTGTGTCTTTATGTTCGCTGTTGAGCTGGCCAAAATGGATGCCAGTCTTTGGGGATCAGTGAAACTAGGCTTCTTTGCTCTTTGACATTTGATTTTGTAGCTTGAAGCATCCGCATGTGAAAGGCTATATGAAGATTACCTGGTTCTGCTCTCTGGACCCAGAGGGAGTGCCCACGGCATGTGGCCTCAGGGAAAGTTGGTGTGAATCCAGCACATTGATCCTGGCTGTTGCAGAACAATCAGCCACGGTCATGATATGAATCCACCACAGAGACCTTGCCTGCTGCAGGACAGTCAGCCACTGTCATGGTGTGAATCCAGCACATACTGTAGACCCTCCCTGCTGCAGAGAAATCAGCCAGTCATGATTAACTGATTATATTTATATTACTATAATCTTATGTTAAGATTACTGTAATGTTTAAACCCTTTTTTATTGCTTGATGGGACAGCAGTATTACACTATGAACTCTTCAAGAAGGTCTGGCATTTTATTATATGTACAGACTTGATCTGTACACAGTATCACTGTGGAGTAAGTGGAAAATTGTACATTTATGTAACTGACATTTATATAAGCCTTTTTTGGCCAGCATTAATTTGTCAGAGCTCTCTTTTTCATTTAAATTTGTAAAGGTGAAAAGGCCTCAACCAAAACAGGTTTATAGAATGAAGATTGATGGTGTCAATATTCCCAGTGGTCTGTCAAATCTAGACATGAATAACATCTGACAGCTCTTTTTAGTTACACCATTTTGGTGCATTGGCCAATCACATGATATCCTGTATTAATTTTTGACCTGTTGTCATCTTGTGCCAAATTGCTGGGTTATCAGTGGATCACCTTTCTGCTCAGCAGTTCAGAGTTCAACAGCAAGTGTGTAAGAGGTACACACTTGGATATAGGGAAATCGAGGACAGTGGGTGAACCCTGGCTGTCATGCTCCTGAGTAGACTACCAGGTGTTCCTCTAAACATCTGATCTTCTCATCATTGGTCACATAATTACAAATTGTGGGCTCAGCTATCAGATAATTCATATAATGACTAAATAATTGCCAGGCTGAAAGCATGTATTGGAAGGTAAAAAACAATTAGTATTATCAAGAAGTGAAATATTGTGACATGTTCAGTCTCATCAAGATCAGTTGTCCAAGATACAATCTTTAAATGAATATATCACCATGTGAGGTAAATGTAAACATAGTACATTCAAGCTTGAAAGGTGATCGAGAGAGAAATGCAAAGAAACCCAAGTAGTGCAAATGGAACTAGAGGTCTGGTGATATATCAGACTCTTACCTGCCAGGAAGTAAAACAGGCAGCATAACATTATCAAACTGTACACTAATGAAACTGCAGCTCTAATCAATTTTCTTAATACATGCTTATAAATATTTGTAAATTCAGAGAGGTTTTCATATACCAGCATAGGAAAGCTGCATGTATGCATTTTCAGTGTTATGTCAGTGTTTATGTGTCTTTGATACCTTAGCAGTCTCCCTCAAAGGCAACTGCCATCCCTGCAGCAAAGCTGGAATGCAGCTGGAATGTATGAAGCTCTTCTCATCTGTCTCACTGTTTTCCAGTTTTTAAACAAGAAATCATTAAGTTGTTTTCCCATGGCTACTAAGGTCAACCACCATTAAATACATCCAGGGCTGTGTCTGAAACCACTCCCTACTCATTATATAGTGCACTGTATAGTGCGTTTGCCATTTTGTACTGGTGTCCCAATGTTTAGTGAGTAACTGTATCCACTATATAGTGCACTCTAAATATCTCACAATGCACTATAAAATTTGTGTACAACTGATGGTCACTAACCCAGCACTAATATTTTCCATAATGCATTGCGCTTAAAAAAGAGAGTTCTACAAGATGTTTATCTTGAGAAAAGTTTTTATGATGGAACACTGCTTTTGTAAACAGGCTCGAGATAGATCTGACTTGTGCAAAAACAATTGAATATAAGCTGTGAAAATCACAATGCATACTTGCACAAAATACATATTTACTGGTAAAATATAGTATTAATATATTTATGTGATATTACACAATAATAAGTAGGTAGGTGTCTCGTTTCATTTATTTTCCACCACTATTCATTAAGTTTTATGTATGAGACAACAGGGACATAATCAATGGCGCAGAAAAATTGCTCAAGTAGTGTAGTAGTGTCCGAATACTACTTTGGTAGGTGAGCACACTATGTAGTCCACTGTTTCTAATACCCTATATACTGACTAGGGATTGAGTGAGTAGGGAGTGGTTTCGGACACAGCTCAGGTCTCCAGAGACAAAATTTGAATGTTGAAGTAGTGCACACTACCAGTCAAAAGTTTGGACACACATTCTTCTTCAGTGGTTTTTCTTTGTTTTTATTATTTTCAACATTGCACATTAATACTGAAGACATCCAAACTATGAAAGAATAGTACAAAAGAACTGTGCAAAGGCTGCAGCCCCAGTAGTATAATGTCATTGGTCATTCATGCACCTGTATCTTGGAATGTTTAGATTTGAATTTCAATTAACAGTTGTTTTGTTCAGTCGGTGCTTGTTTTGTCTTAAATAAAGTACTGAGAGAGTGCACTCAGAAGAGGCTGTGATACCTGCAGCCTCAGTGACCACAGCGACTATCACTAAAGACACGTATCAGACGAGAGAACAGTTAACAGTCCTCCACTACAGTAAACAAGAAACTGTTAAACAACCCAAAATATGCTTTATACTTTAGATTGACCAAAGGAGCTACATTTAGCTTTGATGACAGCCTGGCTCACTCATGGCATTCTGTCATCAGATTCACAAGGCCGTCATATGGAATGGTTTTCAATTCACAAGTGTGCCTTGTCAAGAGTTAATTTGTGACATTTCTTGCCTTCTTAATGTGCTTTAGACCATCAGTTGTCTTGTGCAGAGGAAGGGTTGGTACAGAGTCAATAGCCCTATTATTGCTACTACAACTACTGTACAAATTCATATTATTGCAAGAAATACTCAGTTAAGTAAAGAGAAAAGACAGTCCATAATTACTTTAAGAAATGAGAGTCAGTCAATCTGAAAAATCTCGAGAAGTTTGAATGTATCCCCAAGTGCTGTCGCCAAAGCCTTCAATGATCAAACGCAATGATGAAACTGGCTCCCATGAGGACTGTTCCAGGAAAGGAAGACCAAGAGCTACCTGTTCTGCAGAGGATAAGTTTATTAGAATTACCTGCCTCAGAAACTGCTGATTTACAGCACCTCAGATTAGAGCCCACATAAATGCTTCTTGGAGATCAAGTGGCAGACATATTTCAAACATCCACTGTTCAGAGGAGACTGCGTGAGTCAGGCTTTCATGCTTGAATTGCAACAAAGAAACAATTACTTTGGAAAAACAACAAGCAGAAGAGACTTGCTTGGCCCAATAAGCATAAGGAATGGACATTAGATCAGTGGAAAACCGTCCTTTGGTTTGATGAGTCCAAATATGAGATTTTTGGTTCTAACTGTCATGTCTTTGTTAGACATAGAGAGGGTAAACGGATGGTTTCTGAACAACAACAGCATGGAAGAGGAGGTGTGATGGTGTGGGGGTGCTTTGCTGATGACACTATTGGTGACTTAGTCAAAATTGAGGGCACACTTGACCAGCATGGCTACCACACCATTTTGCAGTGACATGCCATCCCATCTGGTTTGCTTTTAGTGGGACCATTGTTTGTTTTCTAACAGGGCAATGACCCCAAACACACCTCTAGGTTATGTAAGAGCTATCTGTCCAAGAAGAAGAGTGATGGAGTGCTGCATCAGATTACCTGGCTGCCACAATCACCCAGTCTAAATCAAACTGAGATGGTTTGGGATGAATTGGCCTGGAGAGTGAAG
This sequence comes from Chitala chitala, assembly GCA_025773905.1. Lineage (NCBI taxonomy): Eukaryota > Metazoa > Chordata > Actinopteri > Osteoglossiformes > Notopteridae > Chitala > Chitala chitala. The sequence goes on from JABJVR010002771.1 coordinate 10,265, forward strand.
GAAAACCAGCCAGCAAGTACTCCACACCTCTGGGAACTCCTTCAAGATTGTTGGAAAACCATTCCAGGTGACTACCTCATGAGGCTGACTGAGAGAATGCCAAGAGTGTGTAAAGCTGTCATCAAAGCAAAAGGGGGCTACTTTGAAGAATCAAAAATGTAAAACATAAATATAAAAAAAATGTAAAGGTATGTCCAAACTTTTGACCGGTAGTGTACATCAGGTAGATTGTACAGCAGATATCCATTATCCACCATTCTCTCTTTTTGCATCTGTGTTGCTACCTAAACGTATCTACCATATTTCCCCAGATAATGATGAGCTGCAAGCAAGCCTCTAAAAATTGTGTGTGTATGTGTGTGTGTGTGTGCGCTTAGCTAATTTGTTATTGTTGAACATGTCTCCACTTTTGATACGCGAACTTGTAACCCTTTTAAAACACTGTACATGTGTCTCACATCAGTTCAAACAATGAATGCACTCTTATTTTCTAGCCTGAATGTAACCTAGCAACAGTTTCCCCAGAAGCAGTGCTAGATGAATTTTTAAACCCACAGCTTCCCCAGTCTCCTTAAAGGTGCATAAACTCAACTGATACCATCCCATATTATGTTTTCTAACATTCCTTATGTCTAATGATCCTGCTTTATTTAACGGCTGGGTGTTCATATATTTCAAGCTTCTTTCTTAAAATATATTTTAACATTGCATGAAATTAAGAGATGGGAGGAAAGTTTACAAATTTAACGTTGACAGCCTCCAGAGAAATGGAAAATAAAAACAGCTTGACAGCCTGATAAGATTTACTTTTGATTAGAAAAATGTTAAATTTTTTACCACAGATGGCCAATCTGAAAATACACTTGGAGAATAAGCGTGCGATGACATCATGCCAGAAGATCACTTGTTTTAAGTCTATTATGTCTTATACCAACCCCCAATGACGGACTGTAGAGAAACCTAGTGAAGTGTTGAAAACGTGTAAGTTAGAGTGCTTATAATATATTGAAGTACATAGGACTTACTTAGCAACATAACAGCTGCTGTTAAAACTGTTAGACATTTGCAGAGGTTCCAGCTACAGTTATGTTTTGGCATGGTGCCTATCATGGTACTATTTTCAGTACCACTAAAAAATCTTTTAATAAACACCAGCCTTCTCAATGAGTGAAATGCCACACATTTTTAAAAATTTTTAGGCAAAAAAAGAACAGGGTTGATGAGTCAAAGATGTCCTATTAGGCACAGAGAGAGCTTTGTCATGTAACAAAGGCAGTGGATTGATAGCTCATATTGATTGTTGTATTTGAGGTTTGTACTGGAATGCCTCTCCAACTGATCTTATCAGGAATTTCATAGTAACCACTTCATCACCCCCTAATCTGAGACCATACAATAGCCAAAATCACAGGACAAACCTAGTTCTTACGTAGTAAATACGGATGCAAGAAAGATGATAGAAAATGCCCGTTCAAAGCTATTTCTCAGGATGGGTAGGGGAGGGTATAGTTGCTTTTGGGGCTGCCTGTATGTGTATATATTTCTTGCATGTGGGTTATGTAGGTCATGGTAGAGTGCAACTACCGTGCTAACACAGTTACCACCACTACCACCACTCAAGCTGCGCTGCACATCATCTTTGTCCTGTTTTCTTATGGACCTCTAGTACTGTGTGTGTGTGTGTGTGTGTGTGCGTGCATGTGTGTAATCACGTGTGTACACATTCACACTTGTGCAGAACGGTGGGCAGTCAGCTGAATCTATGGTAATTCTATTTTATGGTCTGTTCTGAAATCTTTATCTCGTATCAGAACACAGTGTAATCACAAATCCAATTTCACATGTGCAGTTCATGCATAGACTGAGATTAAGCTTAGAGTTCAACTGTATGTAAAACAAATTAATGATTATATAATTTAAATATTACATTATTACATTTCCTTCAACTTGGCACAGCCAGAACCTGTAAAAATGTGAAGCTTTACAATGGAATGGCACAGAAGGTGATCACTTCATTTAGAAATCCTGTTCTCATTGCTTCTTTTCATAATTTTAGCAGCTTCACATAATCACTGTTTTGCAATGGACCTTTAAGTGGTTAATTTTTTTTTCTTTTGTGTTTGCCTTTTTCCATATTATACTAGTCATATTACCTTAGGAATTTTCATGATATACCACACATCTACTCAGAAAACAACCGAAATGCAAATATTATTTAGTAATGCAAACACAGATATAGTCTTAGCTATGCAAATGGGAATATTATTTTGGCCTTGTTTGTAACCCTTGAAGGATATTTAACAGATTTATTAAAACAAAATGTTTAATTAATTCATCCCTTGTCCAGAACTGTTTAGTCTCAGCTCTCAATTCAACTCTCTTGGCCCAGGCTAAAGTTCTCCCAAGTTTAAGTTGAACCTGGACAGAATTGTAGTCTTTTACAGACCACACACATCAGGGTAAATTACAATTTACAGTCCATCTGAACTGTATGCCTCTGGTCTGTAGGGGGAACTGATATTTTAATTACATAACACACACGCACACACACATACATCCCCACATACATACACACAGGTGCATGCATGGATACACATATGCTTACTCACACACACTCAAATATGCAGATGCTCACACTTGCTCGCTCACACACACACACACACACACACACACACACACACACACACACACACACACACACACACACACACACACACACAGCAGAGCTGTAATCAAACCTCCCAAATGTAAAGATGCCAGGCACCAATCACACCCGCTGGCTAGTGTCCACCCAATGATAATTCAGTGCCAGCAAAACACATCAAGTGCTGGTGCTTTTCATTTTTTTGACAGTTTAAACTGCTGAGTGCGGTGTAATAAAGTGTTCAAGACTTCATGAATGGTTTGTAAAGAAAATGGGAAAACATTTCATTACAACATAACTGAGTTATCAGGCACATTTGAAACTGTCTAGAGTTGATGAGAAAAAAATGAATTTGACTTATGGAGTACAGTACATTTTCTTTTATTTTTGTCTGTGTGGTACAGCCATTTTATTTGATTAAACTCTTCTTTAAGTTTTTTTTTTCTTTTCAAAAATATAATTATAAAATTTACTTTCATTCCATGGTGTTTTGGGTTAGCCTTGAACAAGTGCATTGTCTGTTTTCAGTGGGAGAGCTTTGATGGATTGCTGCCCCGAAAATGGAGGGAACAACTGCCACTTTCTGAATAGCTATAAATACCGGTAAGCACCACATAAACACATTAGTGCTACTGAATGCAGCATTGCCTTTTTTGTTCCATTTTGTTTGTTTTTAAAGGGAAAATCAGCTCAGAAAGGAAACAAATACAAGCTATAAATTTTTCTAGTTGATGTGAACTTTGTGTCCAGGCAAAAACAAAATCTCACATCAATGGTTTGTGTACCAGTCAGAAGAATTGGTTTATGGCAAAGAGGTTCTTTCTGAGTAAGGAAGGACAAAAGCTTTCTTTGACGTTTGATCTGATCATTACAGAGAGCTTGCTTGTGGTTCCCGTGGTGACATGGCCTCTGAGTGTGTTCAGCATTTGCATAGTAATTAAAATCCAAGAGCTGGCAAAACGAAATGAGGAAATGATTTCCATTTGACAGTATTAACATACTTTTAAAAACTGAAGTATATTCTGTTTCCTTTAATGAGTACCCCTCATTGTCTGTCCATCATCTGTCCTCCCCAGGACTAATAAACAATGACCCAATTTTAACTGAAACTGCTCTTGACTCTGTCTGAAATTTCGTGATGGCTGAATATGGAGATTTGTGTTCAGGGGCTTCAAGGCAGTTAGATGTCTGTATTTTGTTAGTCCGTTCAGGGCATACAGAGGACACATGGGGATTTTTAGAGGAAACCTGCACACTGTGTTGATCAATGTCAAAGGCGTGAAAAGTAACATGTAGAGGGTGAAGATGAATGAGGCCACGTGACAACTGTGATCTGAACATACAACATCACCATAACTCTGTCATCCTCACACTTCATCAAAGCACCAGTGTTGTATGATTCAACATGAGTTTTTAGTGGTAGTATTAATTAGTTGATTACAGTTTGTATGTTTAATTTTTTGCACCCTTTTAAAATGTTTCTTTCTTTTTGAATGTCATATTTTGTTACTGTGGCCTGATGTGTGAAAGAGGCCATTAATTGATTGGTTTTTAATTAACAACATAAGGTAAGAGAATGGCAATACATCACTGGTTTGGCTTTTTGCCCACATTCATGTGTCCATGTTACAGATGTTCATTTCGCTTCCAGAGTGAGATAAATAATCACTGGTCTTCTCAAAGCTGAAAAGCATCTGAAGCACATTTTAAGTGGCACCTGTGCAGTGGCTCTCTGTAGCTCTGTATCCAGCTGTGAATACAGAAGATGAAGCTACCTAAGATTGTTTGTACACAGACTGTATACAGGAGGTGACAGCAGCCTGAGAGATACACACAAATATTTGCCTTGGTTTGGTTTGCAGAAGAACCTTGCTGCTGACTGTTACACACCATTTTCGCTAACATCTTGTGTGTTTGCATAGATCAAGGCAGGAATTTTAAATTAGAAAATGGAGGTAAAGCAGTGAGAACATTATCATTCCAAAATAGATCTTTAGAAAAGAAACAGCATTTGACAGCAAAGCAGCTACTAAATTTAATCATTATTCCAAAAATACATACTCATAATTGAAACAGATGCATTTGTGAAGTGTGTAAGCACAAGTGTGGTTTAGTGTCAGTATTGTTGGATGGTTAATGTCTAAATTAAGCACAGAGATGGACAATGTAAGCAAATGCCCTCTACCCTCAGCGTAATTCCCATGTCCCAACACAGTCATAAACATAATGACCCTACATGGGGCTGATTGCACAGCTGCCCTTCTTTCTGTGGTGTGACCTTCAGAAGAGGACTCTCCTTTAATGCTCACTGTTGTGTGGAGTGTGTCACGAGCTCTCTGACGTACCACATCATTCCCCAGCGCCTTTCCATTCCTGGAGCACAGGATGTGGAGAAGCACAAACCGCCTTCTCGAGCTGCCTAGCAGTGTGTCGCCTGGACAGAGAGCAGGCAGTGTTGTGGTACCAGTTCCACCCATTGGTGAGCTGTGCCACTGTGTCTGTCTCTAGGTACAGCATCACTCTGAACAGCAGGTCATTCATATCCAATGAGACAATGCAAGGCCCATGAAAAATTTCCGTTGTTGGAATAAGGAGTAAATATATTAAAACATTAATATCAATTGACTTTTATTATTTTTAAATCACAGTAACACTCTTTTCAATTATGCATCTTTCCGCTTTTCGAGGGTGCTAATCACCCGTTTAGATACTAGAGTCAAACAAGTGATGATGCTCATTGATCGGTCATAGTTATTTGTCTCTGAAAAGAATTTGCAAATTTCATAGAAAACATTGTTTAAAGAAAAACTTTAAGTTGTTTAATTAATTTGAATTGTAGGCTGCCATAATACAATTAAAATATGAATCATCTTTAAACTGACTTCACAATGATATTTAGACTATTACATGGCAAACAAATTTTTATTATAAACTTAATTTAGATTAGATTAATCACTAAAATTTATTGCTTTTAAAATTAATGTGGCATAATGCTTTTCTCTAATACAAAAATACTGCTATAATTATTATTGATTTTCTAATGCAGACTTTTAGCCATAAGCAGCTTTTAGACTCTAAGTATGTAAGTAGCTTGCACTGTAATTCTGCATAAATATAACCTGTAATTTTTTTATTCTAAAGTCCACCTTCTCAATAGCTGCTCTACAAACCTGTACAAGAGGCCACTTGTTCACATGTTTCAACAATATGACTGTTCTAGCTGGGTCCCTCTCTCTGAGTTTGCTAATTAAGTCTATCTGCTAGTGATGACTCTTTGTTTAATTAAAGAGACCACTTTAGGGTCTCCCTGATTTTCTGATTGTATGTTATGTAATAAGTACACAGTTTAGGCTGTTATAGAGCTGTCACAGCCAGTGTGATATATTATAAGCTGTATTAATTCAGGCCACAGACCTCCAGAATAATGTAACTGATGTGAAACTGGTCACTGTATTCTTCAGTCATGAAATACATTGTGCAATAAACGTTTACAGTTGAGTGGTCAGTCAGAGTGGAGAGCTCTGCAGAGAGAGGAGAGGGGAGCTGGTGGGGGGAGGGAAAAAGGGTGAAGCAAGGTTGAGAGGGGGTGGAGAAAGGGGAGAGGAAAGGTGGAGAGGAGAGGGGAGACAAGAAGGGAGGGAAGGAAAGTGGGCAGGGGAGAAGTGAAGCAGAGGAGTGAGGTGGAGAGGAGAGGAGGGGAACAAAGTGGACAGGGGAGAGATGAGGATGGCAGGGGAGAGGAGAGGAGTGAGTGTAAGAAAGGTGGAAGACACAGAGTGGAGGGAAAAGGTGGAGAGGAAAGGGGACAAGACAGGAGGGAAGGAAACTAGGCAGAGAAGTGGAGGGGAGGGGATAAGCGGGCAGATGAGAGCAGAGTAGGAAATAGAGGAGGTGAGAGGTGGATAGCAGAGAGAGGAGGGAGAGGAAAGGGGG
>JABJVR010002772.1:0-16839 GCA_025773905.1 Chitala chitala
CTCGTGTGTTTGGGTGTTCGCTTAGAGGACGGGAAACTCGTGTGTTTGCTTAGAGGACGGGAAACTCGTGTGTTTGGGTGTTCACTTAGAGGATGGGAAACTCGTGTGTTTGGGTGTTCACTTAGAGGACGGGAAACTCGTGTGTTTGGGTGTTCGCTTAGAGGACGGGAAACTCGTGTGTTTGCTTAGAGGATGGGAAACTCGTGTGTTTGGGTGTTCGCTTAGAGGAGGGGAAACTCGTGTGTTTGGGTGTTCGCTTAGAGGACGGGAAACTTGTGTGTTTGGTTTCACAGTTGAAGAAACTGCAGTTTGAATGGGTTTGTTTCTAAATGCATCACAACACAAAAATGTCCTGATTTGTTGACTAATAATCTCTTGTAATACTTTTTGGAAGCACATCACCAGCATTTTTGGAATGGCTGACACAGACAGACAGACGTACACACACACACACACACACCTTTAAACCTTTCATTCTTCAAAGAAAAGGGTAAAGTGTCAACTTTGGACTTTGTCTTATTTACTTATTTCTTTTTACATTGCAGTGCCTCCAAAATTCCAGGATTGCAAGATGATAACCACAGTCGTGCTGTCTTTTCATTTCACTAGTCAAACAGACAAATTCGGTGCATCCGCTCAACAACAACTGTGATGATGATAACTTTATTTGTACAGCACTTTTCATGCATAATATACATCTCTGGGTATTTAACACGAAGAATCAAACCAGCCTGTCCGTTTGCCCTTCAAGGCTTTTTGCCAACAAAAGGGAGCACGTCAGGTGGGTGGCAGCGGATTTTGACACGTTCACCTGCGCGTGACTACAGGGGTGCCTGCCTCGCACTGTACATTCTGTCCCGACAACACCTCGGGTCTCGGCAAAGTATAAAAATTGCTTTGTGTCAGTAGGAGGGAATGAAGACCCAGAACAATCACTATGCAGATTTTTCATGGTAACCTTTTATTAGGAGACAGAAAATCATTAAGCCACTTTCATCCGTCTATCATGCGCCACGAGACACAGGGAATTGTCTTCTGCTCCGCTGAAACGCACAGTCGGCCTCTTATCTTTTACATGTTCAGGATTAACTTGGCTTTAAAATTCAGAGCATGTCTCTTTTTAATTACATAAAAGAGGAGTTTCTCCATATCGCTCTGTCTCAAGTAATACAGTAATTTTTTTTTTTTTGCCTGAAACAGCAAAATTTTGGAATGGAGGTTTAATTAGTATCTACTGACTTACACAGCGATATTAAGTAAACCCAAAGAAAACTGACAAACGAGAGCTTTTGGGTTGTCTTTTCATTAGCATAGCATAATTGAAGTTGTTTTATCCCGACAGCTCTCATTAAAAGCTTTTTTGACAAGCTTTGAATGCGTGGATTTCCTTTTTTAAGCCCTGACATTAGCTTCATTGACACGACAAATTAAAATTCCATCAATGCGCTCATTCACATGACAATTTTTACAGTCCAACGACAAAAACACAACGCAAAAACGAGTTTGGGATCAGTCACATTTGAAGCCAAATTCCATTGTTATAATCTTAGACAATAAATGTTAAAAATGAATGTTTTAGAAAGCACTAATACTGCTGCCAAGGTACACATCTGGCTATATGTCTGCATCTTGGCCGTGGTGTTCAGAAAAGGGCACCAATAATCAGGAAAGGACGGAAAGGAAGCTATCTTGTCACAAGCAAACTGTCACTCATAGTCACTGCCTGGTGAAGCCAGACTGCTTAAGAGAAGATTAATTTCCCATCTGAAGTAATGGCTGAGGTCACTCAGGGCCATATGGAAGACTCCAGCAAAAGCCCCTCCCCTTGCATGGGTGCCCGTCCAATAAACAAGATAAATGGCGTGGGCTCTGGTGAGGTCACCAAAGAGAACAATGAATTACCAGTCTCACACTGGCCAGGCTGTATCACCTCCTCTATTGAAGGAGACTGGGGGAGAAAGTGCTTCACACAGGTGCTCTCGTGGCACTGAACGTAAGCAGAAAGAACAGTCGTATTCCTCGATGTCAATACTATACGTCTCATAGTCAAAATTTACTCATGTCTTAGTAGAAGGTTCAAGGTAGACTGAGTTTTTTTAAAAGGAAACTATGCGAGTCCCAGCGTTTGAACTAATAATACAGATAGGCACAGGTAAACACAGGTATTTAAGATGTAGGTCTGTTTAAAAACAGAATTCGGATATAAATTTGAACGGAATTCCGAGTTATGCTGTTTTATTTTCAACTCACAATGCAGTTATTGTTTGAAAAAAAAAACTACTAAGTGTGGTAGTGCAAACATTTCTTATAAAACCAAACCAAGAAAAGACAAAATGACGCGAATATAGATTCAAAACGACACGTACACCGCCAGTCCAGTGCCTGTCCCTTGCAACGTAAAAAAAAAAGCATTTTCTGCTTGGTAGGGAGCATATAAGAGGAAGGATCAGTCTGTCAGCATTTATATTCTTTCAGCCTAGCAAGAACTGGGAGGTTTGCGGACAGTGGAATCTGATAACGCATCGGAATCGGGGTAAAATGAACAGGAAGGGAAGAAAGACGGATCTTCTGACAGTTCCATAGCATTACAACTGCAGTAGCGAGTTACAGAAATTATTCACGGCGGGGGCGTTAAAGTGAAACGGGATTTAGAGCAAATGCCCGCCTTCCTGTCCTTGAAGAACGCCTTTATTTTATTAATTTGCAGGCGTCCTTTAGTGTGTGTCGGGTCTCGGTAGTCGGTAACCGGCTCCTGGCTACATAAGCATCCGCACAGCACAGCTCTCCGACACGGGGCTGAGCCCCTCACCTCTGCGCAGGTTCACCTGAGCGCTTTCAGGTGCGACCAATCAGGGGGCTCGAAAATGAGGGCTGAGGAGAGGGGAGCCCCTTGATGCTGCGGCGTGGGCGGGGCGTGGGGTTCGGTTCAGGGCCATGTGAAGCGTGAATGCCAAGTCTCATATTTAATTTACTCCAAAAATGTCTTATTATTTAACAACTCTTGATTTGTGGCGCATTGGCTCGTTTGTTTCTCGCCTCTGAATAAACACGTTTTGCGACCGTATTAAAAATGCATGTCAGTGTTTCATGGAAATGTGATTGCTGTCGACCTGCGAAGTACAACAGTGGCACCATCAATAATTAAGGTGGTTTTCCAAAAGAAAACACGTCCCGACCCACAGCCCGGGAACTATATCGTACACAGATCTCTTTTCAGTTTTCTTCACCCACCAGTGCAGTCCCTTGTGATTCTTAAAAGATCAAGGTTATGGTATCGATATATTGAATAACTTGGGATGGCTGATAGTACAGCAGTGTTAGCTGAAGGTCATCGTTACATAAAAAAAAGCAGCTACCAGATGGCGGTGTCTGGGGAGAGGAAAGTCTGGGCGTCTCCGCTTAGACCCGGTCCTGGATAAGTGGTATAAAGGATGGATGGATGTACATATAGCTCTATCTATGTTAATCTGACAGATGTGGTGTAGCAAGTGCAGTACAGTACAGTACAGTAACGTTGGTGCACCCAAACCCCAATCAGACTTGCTGCTGGTGGGATAATTTGCATATTCCCAGTAGCTGCAATGTGTAATCAGCCCTATTGTATTTCCCCCCTGTGTACTTGTTTGTCAGCCCATGTCGTAACTTCCCCTACTCTTCCCTGTCTTGGTAACTGGGTTAGGGCTGCGCTACTGTATACTGCCACCAACTGTCCGGACCAACTGTTGCACATGGCTGGTGGAGCGCTGCTCCCCTCAGGGGATGGGTTAACTGCAGAGAAGTAATTTTCTTCTGGAATTAATGAAGTACTATAAAATAAAAAAAATGTTCTTTTAAGGGCAAGCAACAGCAGAGCCTTGGTTACCACAGTGCAACTCCTGTGTGCCATTATGTCTGGGCCTAGCAGATGCCATGGTATATTTTATGTCAGTAAGGTACCTATAAAGTCCTGCAATGGAAGCTAAAAGGAACCTTTGCAAGAATTGTGCATTATTTAATTTTTCAACGTGGAAATTAAGAATATCATGATTTAACGAAGGAGAAGTCATACATTTAGTCAATAACTCTGCTCGTTAAAGACCTGTTACTGCCCTTAGCGGTCACTACAAAACTTTCAGATATAGACTGTACTAAAACCCAGCGGGTAATCATGTACACAAGTTCAACGATAATCTAGGACATCGCATTGTTCTGAATTAAAGAAAATGTTCTCTTTCTCAGACGAACAATAAATGATTAAAAAACGTGGCAACAAATTAGTGTTTGTTAATAAGTTTGCTGTGCACGTGAGGGGTGATTCTGCACATTCATAACAGCACGACTGTTAATGTGACGCCCAGCACCACTTAATAACAGGGTGGTGTTAGCCCGAGGTCAATCACAAGATATGAAAAGCGAAACTGGGCAGATGAACAATAACTGTAATAACAACAATTATCGTTATCAAACACATTTATTCATCTTCTTGGCTGTTTCAGTGTATTTGCAATGTTCATTCACCAGCAGCCGTGTGCCTGCAGACACACTAATGGAGCCATTTAGAACCCTCTGAGTGAAAAAAGCACCATGCTGACATCTCCCCTGAGCCCTGCTGGAGCTGAACTGTGGGGGTTCCAGGAGAAGCCCTCTGGGCTGATCCAGGGCCAGCCAGGCATAACTTTTAATGCCACCCCCACCAGATTCATATACAATAACATTAAACCCTCCCCAGTCCTCACAGCCTCCTCCTTACAGAGTTGATATCATTCTGTATGTCTGCCCTTTTGTGAGCTCTGACAGCCACATGGGAATATGAAGGAAGATGTACTTGTCTGAACGTCATACATAAAAATGAAAAAAAAAGAGCTTTGAACTCTGAGACCGGATACTTAAAACATCAAAGCTGAATCTGAAATACTCAGGCCCCTAGAAACCAAACTCAGTTTATAGCTACAACGTGTTCTAAGGGTATTTAAGTGTCTTCAGTTCAACTTTGCAACCCCAGGTACATATCTGTGAGTGACTAATAAGTAATTGGCTGGAAAGCTAAAAGGATGGATGCCCGAACAACACAGGATTGGACAATAGGCGGAGTCAGAAAGAGCTCATGTTAAGTGCTGAGAAAGTAGTCAGCAGACAGAAAGTGATGAAATGTTAAGATGGCCGCAGGATTTTCGAAAACTTTAAAAGCCACTGAGATCTGGACTCTGAAATTTAAACTTAGAACATAATCCTATGTGCTCTGTCTGAATAAATAAGCCCAAGAAGGCAGCCAAAATTGGGACATTCCTACTTTGAAAAGTGGAAGTGTAGCAGATGCCCTGTAGTGGATTGGAGGACTCCTTACAAAAATAAGTTTTATTGTTAGGGTGAGTCTTGAGTTTCAACCAACTAGAGCGGGGCAATAAATCAATTTTATTGATATATTCAATTTTTGGTTTACAGCAATATGTAAAAATTAAAAATTGTGATTTAATTTAACCCGAGTATTCGCAGCGTGCCGGACATGCTGTCTGTCAAACTGCCCTGCCCCTCTGACACAATCACACAGTACAGTTATAGGTGCACATGCGTCAGCTGTGGAGCTGAGTACTCTGAAAAAAACTCCTCAATAAAAACTCTTAAACTGGCAGTGTCTCGGTCATTATAAAACCAGCAGTGCCTCCTCAGTTAATTGGAAGTGGTTTGGTTACATCCTGTCAAATAAACCACTGTCTCTTGTAAAGTCTGTGGCAGCAAAAAGCAGCAGCATGACAATCTTATTTTCAGACAGATGCTCAGAGCCAAGTGGAGTAAGTGTATGGTTCTGTGAGATGAGCAAGCTAGCAGCAGACCCCAAAAGCTAAAAAAAAAACAAGTAATAGCAGAATAATTTTCCTATTTCATACCATTTAGGTGGCACGGTGGTTAGCACTGCCACCTCGTACCTCTAGGCCTGGGGTTCCAATCCTGCCTTGGGTCTGTGTGTATGGAGCTTGCATGTTCTCCCTGTGCTTGGTGGGTTTTCTCCGGGTTCTGGAGATGTTCAAAGATGTGCACGTTAGGTTGATTTGTGTGTCCAACTTGCCTGTAATGTGTGCCCTGTGGTGGGTTGGCGCCCTGCCCTGGGTGTCCCCTGCCCTGCGCACTATGTGTTCTGGGATGAGCTCCAGGCTTCCCCGTGACCCTTAACTAAATGAAACGGTTTAGAAGATGACTGACATACCATTTACTAAGAACAGGCCACGGTGGAAAGAAATTACTGACACCAATGATATGGTGCCCAATAGAAAAGCCCGGGTTCATCCTGATGCTAAATACAATCGACCCCAGATACGAGCCACTCAAATGAAATTATTTTGCCAAAGTATCCCTGCATGATTTTAAAATAAATACATAAATTACTGGTAAAAATAAATACTTTCCATACATAGATAATGTCTAAATAAAAAAAAAATAAATTTAAATCGTAAATTGCCTGTAGGTGTTACAAAAATCTTTAGTTAAATTTTTGCCCAGCTCTACTACCATCCCAAACTTATCCTCTGATCATTTCTATTGCAGTAGTTCTTTAGTAAACAAACCAGACCAAATGATATTAATGGATATCTTATGTGGTGCAACACATTGACCACTGCACTGACGTTGGTTACAAGTTGAAAGAGGCCTTACATGATTGGTTCAGCTTGGACCAATTCCATGTGAACAAACAACATGAACACTTTGCAAAGCCAAAGCATATTTCACAAGAGATACATCAAAGTTTAAAATGGTGGCAGTTTTGTAAGAATGCCAGACTCTCTTTGCAACACCTTCTGAACCACATATGTTGTCATTTTGGCTTTGGCACAAATAAAAGCAGCAATTGTATTGTTAATGTGGAAAATGTGATTTGGCATAAAAAAACTGTGCTTTCAAATTGATGAATCAAAATGCATGTGTTAGCATGGACAGGGCTTAAGATGGGAAGAATTAAGAGCAGGTTCCTCCCTTGTTTGACATGTTGACATGTTAGGCGCCAGTATCAGAAAACCATTAAAAAGTCATAGTAAAACATGAAATGTAGAACTGTTGGTACTGCATATAAAGAGACACCATCCCGCTTCAAGTAGTGCTTATAAGATGAACATATTAATGTTTGAAACTGATGGAATACACTGAAAGAAATTGAGAGTTTGAGCTGAATGCAGATGTGACATGTTTAGTTCAAATAATCTGGTAATTTTTTATTTTTGAGTGCACTTCGGTGGTTTGCAGATCAAGTCATTGTGAGAGAAACATGCCTTGATCTTTCCCCACACTGTTATCAAGTGCACTGAGAAGACTGTAAGTTTAGATCCTGTTATAATGAGTTAGGCTATCTGCTAAGTAGCTTGGCTAATGTGTTTTAAGTGTGAAGGCTGGAAACTGAAATTATTTCATATCTGCTGAATAAAGGTCGTTCTGTTTAGCTTTCATGGGCTGCCTGTGGTTTGGCTGTACCTCCCCTCTACACCAGACTAGCTGGATTAAGGCCAACAGTAACGTTCTGTGAATTTACTGCTCATTTTTAAATCCTCAAAACAGGACTTTTTGCTCATGATGTCCATCAAACCACCTCTTAGCTGGTTGACAAATGCCTCACCTCTGCTTTCAGTGTCCATAGTCAGCTCAGGAATGTAAAAAAGTCATTCCGATTGTCTGATTTATCCAGAAATTTCAGCGGTTTGGCATCACAACTATATTAATTTCATGGGAACAAAGCAATGAAGAGCTGTGCTAGAGGCTTGGCAAACATTTTTTTAATTTTCTTGTTTCATTATGCTTCATAGTAGACTTACGAACACCTTGCGGTTCTGCTTGTTGCTGGATGCATGTGAAATTTCTAGACCTGGTGAGCTATTTCAGTCCAGGATGTCCATCTCACAGGGTTCTAGCTGAGGTGATCAAATCCTCTTTTATACATGAGGCCTGCATATATTGGCTTCAAGAAAATCATTATTAGAATCTAAGACATTTCTTAAAGAAAATGATTTATTTCATATCGGTGGATTTCTCTGTTTTTGAGCAGTGTGGAAAGATCGAGCCCTTTCTATTTTCAGCTCATGTGAGCATTAATGCTTAATGCTTTCTGCGCAGAATATCATTTGAGTTTGCTCCTTTCTGAGAGAAGGTTTCCAGCTTTGTTTAATTATTCAAAGCCCTCTTTTTCCCCAATATTGGAAGTGCAGCTTAGCTGTCCACATGAAAATGGCATGTGGAGAAAAATTGTGTCAGAAAATGCAGCTGGCCATACAGACCACGTCTGAGTCCAGATCTACCTGCAGATTGGCTTGTACTGGGTATTGACCTCAGCCGGAAGCTGAGACCAGTATGACAGCAGAGCAGAGAAATGCACTGACCAGTTTTGTTCTCACCAAGCCATTTTGGTTGCTTGGTGCGAGAATTCAGTCTTCCTCCTGTGCGGTCACAAAATGCTGATATTCTTTTACATCAAGGTCATGAGGTTTCCAGCCTTTGAACAAATGAAATGTATCATCAGTTAAAAATGGAAATTAGATGCTAGAGGGTGAATTCTCTTTAAACCACAAACAGAGATGAAAGATGCAACCTCACAATACCATGGCTGCAATTTTATTCTTGAGTCTGGTGCATTTTTTGTTTCAAAACATTTTTTGACAATTCAGTGATTATCAGTAACTGTGAAAATAATAACTATAATTTGGCACAGAAAAAGCATCGTTGTATTCTGAGTGAGACCGAGAGACATTCATTCTTTTGTTCTTTTTACTGAATTTCAAAGTTACAAAGTATACAGCGTATATCCCTCTTTGCACAAAGTAAGTAACCACAGAAAGCACAGAAAACACTCCTTTGGCTTTGTAGAGATCTGCCTGCCGCAGTGGCCCAGATAAAGGATATCTGCACCAAAGGGAGACCAGGCAACGTCCTGTTCAATGGAGAAAGCAAAGGGAGACAAGGGAAGCTTAGAGATGGGGGGGCTGAATTGGAAGCATTCCCCAGCCACGCAAGCAGGATAAGAGATTAGCTGCACTGCCGGGAACTCAAGGCTTAGCCACTATCACCGGAAGGCGATCCTCGGGGAACCTTTAGGACTGGAGGGGGGAGTAAATGCCAGCAGGGGAGGGATCGGGGAAGCTAAAACTGGGAGTGAACAGGCCTTGCGTAACCCTGCTGTGGACACAAGCGGAGGTCCTCTCTCTCAAGTCCCCTGTCACTTCACTCTTTGCTGTTCTGTCTTCATGTCGCATCCAGGGCGGAGCAGAGAAACATCAGAGAGAGGGAGAAGCAGAGCAGGTCACGATGAATTAACGTCCAAAAACAGCAAAGTGTTTCCGCCCACAACGTTCGTATTTAGCCTGTCACAGGTACGAGGCGTCAGACTAAGCATCATTGCTTCTGTTCCTTTGAGCTATACTGAAGCACAAATAATTATGATTTTTAGGATACCTCTTGAGTAGACTGAAAGATGTAAAATATAATCTTTCTTGTAGGTTTTTGCATCAGTTGAACTGAACATTTGGTCAAGCCTGCCTTGTTATCTTGTAAAGGAAACACCAGAATCACAACTGGCTAGTTAAAATGATAAGGGTTAAAGTACTAGTTGCACGAGATATCCAGACATTTTATGCTATACTGTGTTGGGACTTCATATACTGGAGCATCATCAGACAGTCATTTTTAGAGAAAATATAAAACATTTTTTAGATCAAATATTTTTGATATGGACCATTTGAATCCAGCGATGGTGAAGAGGATAACATGACCCTATTTATACGAAAACCTTATCGTCTTTGACACTTTCACAGACACCATCATACCATCCACAAACTCTCCTTGTGCTATTTCAGTGCCATGTTTTTGTTTACTTCTAATAGATTATGTATGAACTTTGAAGATACACCTGCAGTTTTGAGATGTCTGTGCCACACCTACATCCTCTGGAAACTTTGAATTTTTTTTGCTGTTTTGTGTCTACTGGGCGGCACTTTGAGCCTACCTGGGTTCGTGCCCCTCGTTTTTCTGAACTGGGTCTCAGTGAGAGGTCTGCAGGTGCTTTAATTATTGACGACAGCCTCGTCTTTGTAGCAAGAAATGTTTTATGGTGGCATGTGAAGCTTTAAGTTCGCCTGGCCCTCAGGGATCCTCATTACCCCATTTTCACGGGTGAGAAGCTTTTCGTTATTGAAGTAGAGACAGGAGGAAAGACAGACTGGAAACAATTTCAGCCATTTCTTCCCCTTTTCCCCTCATTTCTTCCCCTTCCTCCCTCATTTCTTTTCTTTTTTTCCCCTTCCTCCCTCATTTCTACCCCTTTGTTTCCCCTTTTCATAGTCTGTCACTGTTTGCATGTTTTTTGTCTCTTTTCTCCCCGGGTAGTGTTTACATTCTCTAGGTGACAGATCTATTTCAGTTCATCAGTTGTGCAAAGTGGATAGACATCTGTGTTTGTTCAGTCCAATCATTCTTAGGGTTTCCGAAGAAAAACCAGCCAATAAGGTAAACCACAGTGTCACACACCATATGTCATGCCATCTCAAAAGAAGTGCTCGCATTAAACTGTAGTAACGACTAGTATTAATTTGAAAACATGGATATCTGAGTTAATTACGAAGCCACTTTGCTTACTTTACTTCTCTCTAGTCAATATTACTCACTTCTCTACTTTTTTTTGTAAGTACATTTTTATTGGTATCCTAAAAAATGCAGTTTCATGAAACACTTCATTTTGGTAACTGGAATACCCCATATAATCACTGATGGTTTAGAAGCTCTCAAGCTGAACTAAGACACCCTGTTAGACATCCAAGACTATTTGCTTGCAAAACTCGCCTCATAAACAAGCCCCCAGGCTAAAGCCTCTTCATTAAGGAAGCCCTTTCTTTAATTAAACATTTTGCTCTCTTCATGTAGAAGATGTTGGATTGAAGGCACAGACAGACTTGTTCAAATTCAGCGCTGCGATTCTCCCATCCACAGTAGGAAGGACAGAATATTATGGCCCACATTTGGCCTGTCTGGAAAAACATACCAAGATATGAGCTGCATCATCACTGTAATAAAAATTTAATTATCAGCTGAAAATGATATTAATTATGTCCACTGTGTCCTTCGTGACATTACATTTCTAACTACTGAAGACGTGCTGCTTTAATGGACCTCCTTCGTTCTACACTCACAGGCTGGGAGTTGCTGAGCCCCCCCCCTGGAGCACAGGAGAACCTTTGCTTTCTCATGCTCTTTGAGATGGCTGATTGGGGGCAGTTTAAAAGATGGATCCTTTCCACCCTGCTTACCCTCTACATCTACCCCACCAATTCCTGTAATTCACAGGTGACAGAAGCAATGTGGTGTGTTTAACGGCCCTCATTTCACTTGGCTTTCCAGCAAGTAAAATATCCACCCTTGATTCATTCTTTGTGTCAGGCCTTCACAATTACAAGCTCCTATTAAATAGTGAACTGGCCTGCTGTGCAAAGTGGATTATTATAATTGCAGTGGAGCTGCACATGTTTGAAAGGTTTTAATTTATCAGTTAAAGGCCACGAAGATGCCAAGAACTTCAGCCAGGGTGTTTTAGGGGCCAGTCGTGTTACCTGTGTGATACAGCCATGTGGGGCCTTTTGCAGAGATGTCTGACTGCAGACACAAGTCCTATGTCTTCATCGCAAGAGTGAGCTTATGTGATTTTGTTTCTTTTCGATTAGGCGGCACGGTGGCGTGGTGGTTAGCACTGTCACCGCGCACCTCCAGGCCTGGGGTTCAATTCCCGCCTTGGGTCTGTGTGCATGGAGTTTGTATGTTCTCCCTGTGCTTGGTGGGTTTTCTCCGGGTGCTCCGGTTTCCTCCCACAGTCCAAAGACATGCAGGTTAGGTTGATTGGTGTGTCCAAATTGCCCGTAGTGTGTGTGTGCCCTGTGGTGGGTTGGCACCCCGCCCTGGGTGTCCCCTTCCCTATGTGCTCTGGGATGGGCTCCAGGTTTCCCCGCAACCCTCACCAGGACTAAGTGGTTAAGATGGATGTACCCCTTAACACAGCTGTCAGTGCCCACCTTTTTAAGTTGTGGCATTTTGTGGCTGCTTGGTCCACTTCCAGTAGCATCCAGTGGAAACCATAAATAAAATTTAAAAACACAACAATCAAGTATGTATAACAGTAGCCTGATCAGCATTCATGTCTGTCTTTTGAACCGAATGAAACAACAAAAGAACGAACACAAGCGGAGCTGAAAACAGTCTCTAAGGGTACATTCATGAATAGCCCTGCTGGTGTAGGAAATAACAGCACATTGCTCTCTGCCTGCTCCAGAAACCTTCAGGATACATCTAGGCTTTATTAGTATCTTTGTGTTTTCTAGTCCTGGAAGAACGTTCTTCAGAGATAGGCTGCCTTGTTGCATTGGGGTGGCATGATAAGCACGAGTTCCTGTGATGGTGAAGAAGATGGGTGACGAAGTGAAGACGGACAGCTGTCAGGACAGACTGTATTTTTCAGAACAGTTTAGTGTGATGATGTATTTTAAACTGGAAAAGCTGACTTTGTGCTGTGAGACAGGAGTTGTTCGTTTTGTTTCTTTAGCTGCCGTGAGTGGGGCGCAGTAGTCCACGCCTCCAGGGTTGTGAGTTTGAACCTGCCTGCTGCCACTACGTGTGTTTGGGATTCACATGTTCTCTCTCCCACAGCTTAGGTGAATGTGTGTGTGTTTGTGTGGGTCTGGTACAGGCCACCTACCACTCTGCCCAGGGGGAAAAGAGATGTTTGTGGTGATGACAGTGTGTGGTCAGGGGCGTCACTCAACCATGGGTGTGGCACTTTCACAATTAAGCAATTGGCCACATTTGTATCAGGAGTCCACTTATTTATTCTCATTTGAAAGCTGCACAAATCTCTCTCCCTGTCTATTTATGTATGTGTTTGCAAAGATGGGGCTTTACTGAGTCAGTTCAGACTAAATACCTTTCTAAGGAGAACACCACCCACTTCACTGAAGGCACTTCTCTGCTACACCATCTGCTTCAGTGGTTGATGTTTGTAGATGCTTCAAACAATTATTACTTGACTTACATGAAAGACGTACCAGTAAACACTGGCAGGTTTGTGGTATATCTTTTAGCACAAGATAACGAGCTTTTAGCTGAAACCAGGAAAGCAGCACCTCCTGTCAGGGAAGGAGGAAAGTTCACTTCTCTCTTTATGTTTTTTGTGGTTAAATAATCCCTTTGTGAACTATCCACTAAACACACTTCAGCGTTCTCTTGTTTAATGTATTCAGTATGAAGAATCCTAATTTGCTTCCTTCCCTACTGGGAGCTGCTTAGCAACAATTAGTGTTACCAAAGGAAGGCCTAGTTTTGTCTTTTAGCAGAAAACGTTTAGTATGTCTATAATGTTCTTTGATTTGTCCATTTGCTGTTACAATGACATGTTTATATTTGAACAATGTAAGGTAAATAAATGAAGTCTGAGTCTTTACTGCTGTACCCTTGAATTTGCTGAATTTAACTGAATTAATTTCAGGAAAACTATGCAGCTGTAGAGTAACAAATTAACAGTTTAACATATATGAGATCTGAGAAGGTGAATACTTTTATATTTCACATGGTTGACTTTATCATCCTCAAACAAACATATGTGAGTGTCCTTATTTTAACTTAATTTTAGAGAGTAACCTGCCTACCATTTAACTGCTATTAGACCCCAATGTCCACACATCCATCCATTCATGCATTCATCCATCCATCCATCCATCCATCCACCCATTCATTCATTCATTGTCCAAAAAAAAACACTCAGGAATGCACTTAGAGAAAAAACAAGCTCAACACACGCAGAGTGAAAGAGACTATTTTGAACTCATGACCATGGAAATAGGTGGCAGCAGGTCTTCTTTCTGAACCTCTGGTCTCTTCTGTCTTTCTGACTGGTTATTTTTTGTCACATGACTTGTAGTTCTGTGCATGGACCAATAGAAATACTGCTAGGCATAATTCTTTGACGCTGTAACTTCAGTCAAATTGACATTATGTTTCTTGTAAAAGACATCAGCAGAACAAACTTCCCTGTTCCTTCCAAGTACGCCCACTAGCGAAGGCAACGAATGCCCAGTATTTAAAGTCTCTCTTGTAGGCTGGTGCTGAAGAGCTACCAGAGTCAATTCTCTCTCTGCTGGGGAGGCCATTACCTGGATTAATAGGTGTGACAAAGCAGATTTAAGTGCATTTGGAAAAATAGATTGTGTTAGAATGTGTGTGTGTTTGGCTGTCTGCACATGCCTGTGTTTCAGCTGCATGTCAAGCTCACCAAAACTGCACAGAATGAAGATGCTTGTTTGACTGTGTTATATCTTATGCAGATGAGTGTATATTACCACCTGTATGCTTGGAATAAAGCCTACATCTTTGCTCCTAACTGGATGTTTTTTTTTTCAAAATATGTAATTTTCTTCAGTTTTATGTTAATTTAATGTGAGCCATCAAATGTAATATATTCTTAAACTACAAGCTTCCCATACTGCTGTAGAAGTCTCACACGAGTGTGACATCACAGAACGCCAGGATCAGCCTGCAGTGCTGATCTTCACCAGGAGTCACACGCTGCTGTGACATCACAGAGCTCCAGGATCAGCTTGCAGTGCTGTGTGTATGTGCATTACTTAGCCTGTGATGTAACTGTAAATAATCAAAATAACTTAATAATGTAAATAATCTGTGTGATGCTGTATCGTCTACACAGGGCACTATTTTCATATTCATGTCTAGGTCAGTATTGTTTAAAAACTCAACATTAGTTACATATTAATTGCCAAAGAACAGCATGGCCTCCTATTTGTTAGCTTCACATGTTGTTTAATAATGTGTTGAACTGTGACCCCATTAAAGACCAATGGGAATTAATGACAACATTGTTGTTTGTGTCACAAAGCATTATGGGAAGGCTGGTCTCACAATCCATGTTTCAAAACCATTGAACTGTAGTAATAAGAGGGTTTGGCTTATTTGAAATCACAAAAAAACGTTGCAGAAAGAGCCCCATTTTCCTGAGAACAACATTATACAGCACAGGCTGTTAAGTCAGTGCAAAATGCAGAACTGAGACAAACATGTGGGGATGTCTGGGCAAGGGGGGTGTGGACACACCCACTCTGGAATAATACCTGTGAGGAAAAACATCACCTCCTACCTGGGTGCAAAAGAAAAAAAACAGAAGGGAAATTGATGCCCGCAAGGCACAGATCCCAGCACTGTTGTTCATTGGTTGTTTTCAGCATTAGTCACTGGTGGGCGAGGCTTAGTGGACAGAGTTTTTTCCTAATTGATCTGTGACCCTTCCCTCTGACAATTAGTCACTCTGCTGCCAGGCTTTCCCCCTCAGATGGCAGTCATTTCCCAGAGTGAGAAGCTAAAGGAGGTGATGCTGAATGCGGCATGTAAATGCACGGCCCACATTAAAACTGGCAGCAAAATTGGTGAAAGGTGGGGCAGGGAGTGCTGAAGGCACTGACGGACGGCTGCTGATGAAGGGCTCTATTCAAAAAGAGAACCCAATGAAATGGAAATAGCCACTCTGATGAGCTGTCAGAGAGGAGCCTGGGTTGGGGCGGGAGCACGCGAGGTCTTCTCTGACAGCTGCCAGTTCCAAGGTTGATGAGTGACAGGCAGGGAGTGATGAGGGAAAGATGGCCGAGGGCCAAAGATGACTGGTACATTTAGTTTGGTATTTAATGCCATTCACTTGCACAGGTCAGGCAGCCCCTCACCTTACACCAGCAGGTGATGTTTTTTTGTAAAGAGCACTTTGGATGATCTCTTTTTGGGGAGATGCTAAATGAAAATAGCTGAACTGTGCTGAACAGAGTTGAACTGAACTGCAAACCCAGTTTGTGGATTCTGGATCAGATTAAACTCTTCTGTTGAGGATTAAACAGTCAGGGGTTCACTGAACAACAAGGAAATTCCCCAATGCTTGGAAATAACAGAAAAGAAAATAATCGTATCTATAAAAAATACCCAGTGCATGCTGAGTTTGGGCTCAGCAGGTCCTGGAGTTGTTTGTTCAGTTTTGGTTGTGATGTGTGGGATGGAGGAATGGAGCAGACTAATACACAACTGCATCAGCTACAACAGGTCTCCAAGGTGTGTTCTTAGGGTGTTTTCTGTGAACGTCCAGAAAAATCATCCGTACCCACAAAATACTCACCAGTTTGACATTACAACGGACCAGTCAGATATGAGTTGTAGTCTAACATGCAGTAGGCAACAGATATTATAGTAGCTAAATAAAAAATAAAAACTCAAAGAGGAACTGATTTCTGACTAGATAACAGCATACATTAGGTTTTATTAAAAGCATAGTGTTTTGATGTTTACTGAAACCCTTACTGAAACCCTTACTGATTTTATGTCATCCTCCACATGCTGGATATGCATATTTTCCCCACATCCATGTAGTTCTGACCCACAACTTAAAATTTTATAACAGATGTGAGGTCCAACTTGTGTTCTCTTGACAGTGATGTGTTTTAACCCAATGACAGGAGTGTCCATGTCAGGCTCAGGTGCCGATCCACAAAGCTGCTGTGATCACCACCCGCCACCAGTCATGCAAAAAACTCATTTCCCAGCGTGGAAAATTAGAGGGACTTCGATTGTTCCCCTGCAGCACTGGCTCACAACGTCCTGTCCATCAACGCTGCCGGCAACGGCCTTCAGTCACGTCCGTATCAGCCTGCCAGTCTGGCTCACTGCCATTATCTGTTGTGATGAGAAATGATCAGACACAATAGAGTCTGTCCGCGGCTGGTTCACTTGTGTCTGTGTGTGTGTGTGTGTGTGTGTGTGTGTGTGTGTGTGTGTGTGTGTGTGTGTGTGTGTGTGTGTGTGTGT
>JABJVR010002773.1:0-16839 GCA_025773905.1 Chitala chitala
AGCATGTGTACAGGTCCTCCCGCAGTAAGAGCATGTGTACAGGTCCTCCCGCAGTAAGAGCATGTGTACAGGTCCTCACCGCAGTAAGAGCATGTGTACAGGTCCTCACCGCAGTAAGAGCATGTGTACAGGTCCTCCCGCAGTAAGAGCATGTGTACAGGTCCTCCCACAGGAACGTCGATTTCAGAATTGTTTATACCTTTTTACTCCGTGGCAGTTTTCGCCCGAGAGGCGCCCGTGAAGTCATACTTAAGTTAGGAAATTATTACTCGTTACAAGTTGTGATAGGATTTTAGTAACTGCAGTAAAAAAAGGTTTTGATTTCCTTTAAAAGGGAGCGAGTTGCGTGATATTTTCTTCCCCATGTTCATGGCAGAACAACAACGTCTTTCCAAAGTAGACGCTTACTGTCTGGTCCAGATCTGACATTTACAAAACAATGATACGGCTCCAGACAAAACGTGCATGTAGAGCAGAAAGTCGGAAAGGCTGGCCATAGGTAAAAAAGTAAATTATGACCCATCAGTGGTATAAAATGGCACAGTAATAGTAAAGATGCTGCCTTGTGTTACAAGTCAACATTAAACTATCGTGTCTGGGAAGATGGGTAAATGTATGAACCTGAAGTGTAACTAGGTGTTTTTTGCATGCAGTATTTAGACCCCCCTCACTCTCCTGCAGATCGTCACAAAAATATACTAATGCTTTTATTTTTAATTATGGTGATTATTTGCATTGTAAAATGTAGAATAGCCATTTAGCTTGTTCTTTACAGTTTTTGTAAATTCAGTTAAGTCTGGAGCATGAATAATGTGTGATAATGAATAATGATTTATGAGGTGACCACAGTGCCCTATCGTGTAAAGGAGTTTTGGTCACAAGAGTAAATTGTTCTGTATTTCCCATCACCATAGATGAGTCAGACCTAAGTATGTCTGCATATCAGGGCAGTTCCACTTTGTGTGAATGTGTGACTGTGTACCTGTTTGTATTGCCTTGTCTAATAGTGCATGTGTCTGTGTTCCCCCCCCCCCCCCAAAGTAATCTAAATGCTATTTTTGTTAATAGTTCACACCTGATAAAATGTGACTGTAGATTTTGAGTAGAGACAATTCATTTGATATCGCTTTGTGTTAATTGCCATCAGCAGGGAGCAAAGGCGTGCTGTCCAGTGTTTCACTCTACGCTTGGTGCTCTAATGTGATGCGTACGTCACACAACACAGTGATGAGGGCCAGAAGTTAGTTTTTCTATCAGTTTCAATTAATCTTACTGATCTCTTTGATAGAAATTGTAGATCTCAAAAAAGGTAGCTACAAATGCCTAATGTGAATGAGTCATTAAACTTTTTTTTGGCTTTTTTGTTTCATTCATTGGGCCATCCTTGCAAATTAGTCATTGT
Organism: Chitala chitala; assembly: GCA_025773905.1. Lineage (NCBI taxonomy): Eukaryota > Metazoa > Chordata > Actinopteri > Osteoglossiformes > Notopteridae > Chitala > Chitala chitala. Next base: position 1,403 of record JABJVR010002773.1, read on the forward strand.
TTTTAGCTGTGTTTGCCTAATACAAAGAGAAAATGTTTAGGCAACCGATTTAAGACGAACAGACTAGTTATGTTATTGGTTTGTTCGAAGGGTGTTGTTGAGGGTTGGTTCCTTCAGTTGTACCCTGGGGTTGCACTGATACTGATGAGAGTGAATTGTTTAAGCATTCAAATGTATAACTATGATTCTTTTACTTTAGAGCTGCAGTGATTAATGAACTGATTATATTAGTTGACAGTGATTTTGGTAATCGATTTGTTGGTCTAGAGGTGTACATCGCGCAAACGAGAGACAGTGAATGAGAGCATTAACCTAGTTATTTATATATAGATTTTTTGATAAGACAAATTTTCAGCTACATGCATGTCATCAGCATTTCCGTTCCATTGCGTGCATTGGTATAAATAGTTTATTCAGACTGATGGCAGTGCATGTAGTTAACTTTTTATGTAGTTATGCTTAACTGTAATTCAGATGTTTAAATAATATGGATATAATATAGATTTCCACATTAAGCAGCTGGATGTGTTGAGCTGCCATACAGTGGGTGTAGTAAACTGTCAGTTGTTCAGTTTTTGGAAATATAATCTTAACCCTTGTTGAATTACTTGGATAATTATACATGAAATCATTACAAATCTGCCGTTCTTCAGATGTAAAAATAAGCTTGTTTTCTGTATAGAAATGCTTGTGTTAATGGATCACTGCATGTACATCAAGTAACATTGGGCTGTTTGCATACAATTACCTAAGTGATTCTCCTAAAAATACATGATGCCTCCTTGTCTTAATTTACAGTTTTTAGTGGGCATGTGTATGAACATTTGTACACGATACCTGTAACAGATGTGTCCAACAGAAATTAAAAGTTTTGATGAAAAATGTTTTTGGTGGAGACTCAAGCTAGTATGCTTCGAGGTGTTAGACTTCATTGGCCTATCAAATAAGTCTTCTGATTGACAAATAATCATCATTGGTCGACGATTACCCAGTTAACTGACGAGCCTACAGGAGTGGATGTGGTTCATTTAAAAGTGTAGCCAAAGCCAGTCATGCTTTATTTTAACACTTTATTTCCTTTGATAACACTTGTTCACCTCCTGTAACAAGCATGTTATGTTATGTCTATTGCTACCAATTCCAACCTGAAGAACAAAATCGTCTTTAACAAAGTCTCTCCCACAGTCCCACCAGCAGTGGAGAACACCTTTTCTGAAGGCACTAATGTCTGGGGTGTGCACACATAGTGTCTTGGCAGAGTTGCTAGTCATGAGAATCATGACCTGTTTATTTGACTACCATTGTAGTGTATGTGCTCCCAGAAGTGGCAAAACATCACTCAAATGTTTATCCACTCCACCTTCCATGTAACCTGCCTGCGAATGTTTTCTCCCAGCAGAAAAAGCCTTGACATTTTTTTGTCATGTTAGTTTTCCTGGTCATTGTCCGTCTCATGTCCGCTGTCACAAGCGCAGCAGTCACCGACATCACTGTGACTGTTTGATGCAGTTTAGCTGTTTGTTATGGACAGACTGGTTGGTTTTGCTTTAACCCTCTGAGCTTGTGGACGTTTATTGCTGATGTGGTCCTGCATGAAGGATGTGTGACTAGTGAACTTCCATACCACATTGCACAGTTTACATTGAACAATTAGTTTGGCACTCAGTAGTTACATCCGTTCTCTGAAGAAATGTGCTCATTCCGGCTGTGTTTCTAGACCAGGATGCTGACAGAATGGAAAAGCAGGTGGTACTTTGGGAATGCTGCATAAAATCGGATTCATGTAGTTCCAGAATCTGGTCTAAGAAGCATTAATTACTTAGCACTTCAAGATGAAGTAGCCATGTTAATCTGTATGGCATATTAACAGATATTAAATATGTTGTGTACTGTAAGCCAGTATTTATAAATGTGTTGGCATTGGTCTGTGCATGTTCTGAGCTAACAAGTGCACTTGTGGTTAATTCAGTTAATGTTTTCTGTAAGAACTGATATTTGCAAGCTGTGTGGTTTACTGTGTGGTGGGTTGGCGCCCCACCTTGGGTGTCCCCTGCCCTGCACTCTGTGTTCTGGGATGGGCTCCAGACTTCCCTGTGACCCTTAACAGGATGAAGTGGTATAGAACCTGACAGACAGACAGACAATGTTTATTATGTCACCAAGTGAGTAAAACAAGTTACTGTTAATTTTATTTGAAAGTCATACATCCCCTTGAATGTAATTATTTCTTAATTGGTTGTGACAAAGTGAAAATTGCCTTAATCAACTAAAGGTGTGTAGAGTGTCACACAAAAATTGTCATGAAATCCAGTAAAAATATTCTGTAAAAATTTGTTCTGGTGTATGTGCAGGAGTGTGGTCTGCAGATGTCCTGTGCAGTTCCTGGCCACATCTGACTGGATGTCAGTTCTTTTTATTTTTTAAAGACACGAGGCTTTTCCATGGGAGCTGCATGCTGTGCACTGAGGAATTCGTATTTGCACAAATGTGGTCGTTATATGTGGCTGTATAAACAATGGCAAACAGACATGCGGTCTGTATTAGTTTGATGATCGTAAGCGCGTCAATGTGGATAATTTTTTGCAAAGTTTAAACATACATCAGATTTTTTATTACTGCTGTTGGGGCTGAAAATTAATGGGTGTGCCAGTGGTTCATGATTTACTATGGTACAAAGTGTGTAGATATGCGTTTGTTTTGTTTGTGCATGCATAAAGCGCGCATTTGTTTTTATAACAGGAAACATGGAGAAAAAGAACATACAACAGACTGAAACATTTAGTATTTCAGAGGTAGACACACTATTTTTCCATTGCTTTCCACTTAGCATAGAGTGTGAAATTTTAGAATGAATAAATTGATGCAAATGTTCAAAATGTTGATGAAAAGTTCAGAAACTGAGTCGCAGTTTGTTAATTACAGAATTGACGATGTTCCAGTACGTACCATACCTTGATTGTGGCTGTATTGTGACTCGACTATGTTGGTGTTCCAGCCCAGACTGCCCATGAATCACTGGTGTTGAAATAATGTAGCGGTAAAGAGTCTGTCAGCCAAATGGGTGAATACTTGGCTGAACTTTCAGTAAAATATGGCTGTTGTGGTCATATAAATACCCGGATTATGGATGTTGTGAAAGATTTATGCTAGTAGTCTCACTGTGAATGAGTGGATATGATTACTTTATCCAGTCTGAAATAATTAAAAGTAATTGGGTTTTTATGCACTGTTGACAGATGGCATTGCAATAGTAACTACCCTGAGTTTGCATCTGGGGTTTTGTCATCATTTTAATAACAGACTTCACTGCATCTACCAGTCTGAGGGAGTGTGTGACAGTGTGTGTGTTTTTGCGCAGAGTGTGTGTGACAGTGTGTGTGCAGAGTGTGTGTGACAGTTTGTGATGACAATGATAACCGTTGTTGAGTTATCATGCTTTGATGCTGTGTTGCTGTTAATTTGAATTAGTTTTTGATGGTCCTGTAGGAGTTTGGAGTGTGTGTAGGATCTGCTTTTTGCTGTAAATCTAGCTTCAATATGGTAAATTTTCCTGAGTGTTTAGTTGTTGTAAACTTAGCAAAGTAAAAAGGATTTCATGCTTTTCTTTTTATATAAAAGTACTAGATTTAAAACAACAAAGTGGAGGTAATGTTACATGCACTTGGCTAATTGAGGTGTTCAGTAGTTTGCCGACCAATCACAAACCAGAATAATTGCCCAAGATGAAAGTCATCAGAAATCAGCCAGTCAAGTCAAATTTTCAGACAGTCGCACCTTCAGACTACGTGTAAAGACAGACGTCCAACACTCTCCACACCATTTGTGCACTGACGATGTCATCTCGATGTCATGGTGGCTCAATGCGTAGAGTACCAGGCTGGGAGGCAGAAGTCCCTCCCAGTCCCTGGTTTAAATCCCAGCCCAGCCAGGTGTGTCCTTGAGCAGGACACTCAGCACTAGCTCCCTGGGTGCCATGTGGCTGCTCACTGCTCCCCCCAGGGAGATGGGTTAAATGCAGAGAAGCAATTTCCCTCTGGGATTAATAAAGTACAATAAATCTAAATCTAAAAATCTAAATGCCAAGATCAGTGAACTACTGAACACCTCAATTACCAACCCCAGCTATGAAGACCACCAATCTCTATAATTTCTAACTTGGCTAATCATAACAACATAAAATGAAGTAATGGTGCATATAACATATTCTCAAACCATTGGTGCCAAGGAGCCTTGGGCCTACAACACAGGACACAACAGGGGTCACCCTGGATGGAGTGTCAGCCCATTACAGGCCACTCTTGCAGACTAAAGGCAATTTAAAATCACTAGTTTTTAACTCTAACATACAAGTGTTTGGGATGGGGGACTTAATGGTAGTAGAAGACCTACAGGTCACCTACATGCTCACAGGGTTAAAAAGCAGGCTTCTCACACACAATGGTGAGGAACCCACACACACAGAGGTGTGTGGTGATGATGCTACTTTCTGAGCCATCACACCGCCGGCAAAGCAGAACTTCAGGCTTAGAGGCACCGTCATAGTCATTGGGCTCTTATAGCTGTACTTCTTACCTTTATCGGCTAAAGGTGTGTAGAGGTAGACACACCGCAGTTTTGTTGAGGTTTGAGTTGTAAACTCAAAGTTTCACTCATCACATATTTCTCACATTGGGACAGTGACACCAATGTCTCCTGTCTTCTCTGTTTCCATGCACAGGCTGCGGAGAGCTCTGATGAGGATGAAGAAGGCAGTGCCCTGATGACTCGCTCAGAGAAGACATCTGGTAAAGAAGGGAAGGAAGACAAAGAGGCCTTCTTCCAGAGGGTTAGCGAATAAGCCGTTCCTGTCTAACGCCTTGAATGCTCTTGGAGGGGTGTACACAGAACAACATTGTTAGCCTTACCTCATTCTGTTTTCTCTTTATTTGAGCATGTTGTGCTTCCACAGTGGTGTGAGCAGGTACTTCCAGGTTTAATATGTACCGTGTCTTCAGAGAGCCTCCGATCACCTGCTGTGCTTTTTACACACTTTTTCCCTGGATCTGAAGGCTTATGTGAAAGAGTTCAGGTTATTTTTAATGAAAACATATTTACTTGTCATCAGATGGTATTGTGTCTTTATTGATACCAAAATGAGGAATTAGTTCATTTAAAAATAAGCTTAGCTAAGTCCGGTGGTCTGAATACATTTTGAAAGTACTCTGTTAGTGGAAAGTATTTTTTTCTTTTTAAGTGACTTCTGCATTACATTTTCCTAACTCATTCTCTTCTTCTGCTTGCCAGGTTACAATATAAAACTTTTACTGTCTTAATTTTGATTATATAAAGTTCTCCATAGTTGTTTATTATATCAAATTATCAAAAATGAATGTATGGTAAAAAAAAAAAAAAAAAAAAAGTATAAAAACTGTCACAATAATGCGTAACATGAGGATAACTGCAATAAACCCCATTTTGATGTTTATCTGGTGTTTTTTCATATTATAATAAAGTGTACTTTGTTTTTCTTAGAGTTGAACAACAGAGAAAGCTATTGCAGATTTGTCTTCCATCTGTGTAGTCATTACGATTCCTTGATTGTTCATTGTACACCTCTGAAAATACTGTTTCATGTTGACTTCTGCTAATGAGTCACCGAGAAGAGGAAGTGTTACTTATAGCGGCCTTTCATGTGTGTACATGGTCTCTTTCCACAGGTTGTGTTGTGCATTCAAATTTGCTGCTATTGCACAGTTTTTATTGCACCTCAGTAATATACCTCATAACTGACGACACTTCTGGCACACTGTAAATATTCTGTAATAATGTATATGCCCACTGTCTATGTTGTGTTTACTTGATTATTGTTGATCTGTGTTCAACTATCATGTTATATGTTGTGTGTTACATTAATACTTGCACATTTGGAGTTTGGGGAAATGCATTTTCGATCCTCTGTGTAACTACGGAGTAGGGAAAGTAATTAATGCCCCTCTTTGTGTTTTTAGGTCCGGGAAATTCAGGAGGGGTTGGAGTCCCTGAGAAGGAAGGTGTCCGACCTGGAAAATAAGCAGAAGACCGTGTTGGGTGTTCCGCTACCTGAAGACGGTTAGTACGTGTGTCCATTTCACTTTCGTTCCGCAGACGTGACAGCTCAGTTTCCGTTGTGGCGTGAAAGTGTCTTTTGAGTTGGTTTCATGAGTTGCTGCTCAGTCGTTTGAATATGGGTCTGAATCATTTTTAACTTTTTCTGCCTTTCATTTCGAGGGAAATATTTGAGGATGTTTGCTTAATGTTTGGCTGTTTTAATGCAGTTAACATGTAGGTGAACACAGACCTCTGGGGGGGTATTCCAAAAAGCTGGTTTAACAATATACCTTAATTTGTAACTGCGGTACCCATGAGGTGAACTAGAATTTCATAAAAACCTTTGTTTACGTGTACAGTGTTATCAGCTCTCATGACCGTTTAAGTTTGACTCCTAAGACAGTTTGCAGTCCTCATGCCAATCACTCGTGTTTTGTTTGCTGTTTCAGTCTAACATGGGGTGTTAGTGACATAAGCTCTTTGTCTCATAAGTGGTAGTTACACATGTCACTTCAGGTTCTACAAGGTTAACTCCAAGATTGCACAACCACGGATTTTCCATGCCAGAAAGCGAAGTTAGAATTAACGCTGACTCAGTGTGCCGCTCGACAGGTTTAGTTGGCATATACCCTAGGTTAATAGACGGGAAGCTGTAGTAGAGTTGGTCAGCAGTCAGCTGCTGAAGGTGTAATGTCATTTCCTACACAAGATGGTTGCCATGGAAGCTGTGATACTTGCAGGGTGCTGCACCGCAAGCTACGAAGACACAACGTTGTTTTGCATTGACGGTGTTACAGACAGCACGGTGGCTCAGTGACTAGCCCTGTTGCTATATACCTCTGGGATTGTGGGTTCAAATCTGACTTTTTTAAATTATGTGCAACTATTGTACACATTTTTTATGTGCATTATAATTAATAAGAAATTATTAATGCACCCAGAATCATGCTTTGAATCACTTCAGGTACCCTTTTCAAAGCCATTAACATTACACTTTCACATTTAACCCTGTAACGCCAGCTGTATCATATTTGCTACATGAGTTTCTGCGACTTGTATGGGATTTAAAAAATATATATATTTTTTATTATTTTCTGTTAGGAGGTCCAAACAACACTTCAGTTTAAAAAATTAGATTGTTCTGGCTCTTATTTGATCAGGGTTTACAGGATAAATTCTCCCTCTTCTATGACTTATACCTCTAACCTGAAAGCATTTAACAGTTAATATTGTGTAATAAAACAAAACACAGATTTGAGCAAATTAAACCAAATTTTTTTTCCTGTCCAAGTGAAGTTGTTTGTGTGGGTACAAGTGGGAGTTTGAACATAGTGAAATTGGTAGTTTGATTGTATTTTGTGAAATGTAAAAAAGATGAAAATTTTCTTAAAACTTGACAGCCAATTCGTTTGTACGTCTACTGTCAAAATCCAGCTGTTTATAAGTTGTTAGTGTACTAATTCTTATTTTCAGAAGTTTTATTTTATTTTAAACAACGTATGTGCACGCAAGGGACTGGCTGCTTTCCTGTTGAGACAGCATGCCAAAATGCACTTATTGCATAGAAGTGTATCAACAACTGAAAGATTTAAAAATATAAAAATGTAATTTTCAAAACCTATAGTTCACACGTATCAGTGTCAAAGAACTGTAAAGAGAATGTGGCATTCTCATGTGGCATAATATTAAATATTTATATGGAAGTTATATGACAGTATATAAAAATACGTTTTACCAAAAGTGCCCCCAGCCGGCTGTCTAATTTTGTGCCACCAAGTGGCACAATAATTTTGACGCAATAAAAATGTGTTTTACATATGGCAGCAGCTTTCACAGTGCAGATACTGTATGTGCAAGCACACGAAAGCTGCACGTTTGGGCCAGGTCAGTACCTAAATGGGAGACCGCCTGGAAAAGCCATGGCTGCTGCTGGTAGTGGTGTCAGTATGACCAGCAGGGGGCGCTCACCCTGCAGTCTGTGTGGGTTCTAACGCTCTACTATGGTGACAGGGACGCTGTACCATAAATAGCGGTGCCGTCCTTCAGCTGACACGTAAAAGGGTGGCCCAGTGGACATTAAAGATCCCAGGGTGTTCTTTGTGAGGAGTAAGTGTGCTCCCCAGTGTTCTGGCTAGGCTTCCCAGTGAGTATATTCAGTCATGGCCTCCTAATAATCCCCATGTGTGAATTGGCTGTATCAGTCTCTCCTCACCTATAGCTGGTGTGTGGGCAGCTTTCCGGGGCACCGTGGCTCCTGTGCTGGATGCTGTATGCAGCTCGTGATAGAGGAGTGACCCTATTCCATTGTGAAGTGCTTTGGATGCTTTGAAAAGTGCTACACAAGTGTAACGTCTTGTTAATTTTATGTTGGACTAAAGGTGCTGGTATACACAATTCCACCATTGTCCTCACTAGTGGGGAGAGGCGTTGAATACTGTACAACCATCATTTTTTAACAAAATGTTAGTTGTAGATCTGGTCATTACAATAGTCAATTACAGAAATGAAATTTTAATTGATAGCAATCAATTAAATTTTCTTAAAAATAATGTTATAATGTTTAAATATACATTTACAATATAAACAGTCCTCTCTGTTGCAAATGATTATACACTTTGAATGATTTTAATCTTGCATATATGTTCCTGTATAAATGGGTATCAGAGATGATGCATAAGCTTTCTAAAGACGACACTACCTCAATGTTATGACAAAGTCTGCAGTTTGCAAGTTTCTCAAAATATTGTACAAAATGTTCAATGAAAAATATAATTTGTACTGTGCTTTTTTTCAATTAAAATATGTGATCAAAGTATTTGAAGCTTGTTTTGCTTGTTAAACTTTGTGCACAAGATTGCAATCTCCATCTTAAGTTAATGTTATCTGATTAAACTTGCAAGGTTTGAGTTAAACTTAACAGTTAACCAGAAACCTTGGGGTACTTTCTTAAATATAATTGCTAGGGTTAGTTTTATGTATACAACGCAGAATTTAGCCATAATTATGGCAGCTAATGTAAACCAGGTATTTTGTCTTTAATACACACAGCTGGAGTATGTGAATGCGTGTGTGTTCAGTGAATCTTGTAAAAATTGTAAATCATTTAAATGAAAACTGAAATATTCAAAATCTGAAATAAGCTCATTTTGTTTGCAGTGATCATGATGTAGTTCAGGTGATGCATGAGCATAATTTAAGATTTTTTTTTTTTTTCCCCTTCCATAAAATGATGCCAAAATGACAAGTGGTGTAAATATGTGGTTAAACCTCATTATATTACTGGGCTGCCAGTCAGCAAACCTGTGGAACAAATTTCCCCAATTGTAATTTATGTACTGAAGTCTTTGGGCTAATCCAAAGAAATGCGTCGATGCTGCATCTTCTGCTGATGCTGTAGACAGTCTTGCCTTATGTGTGTTAAAGCCAGTAAACCTGTACGCTTGTTGAGGCACGCTGGCAACACCTGAACATAAACAGCTTTTACTCCTAACTGATCACTGCTCGCATTATATGCATCAGACCTATGAGCAGTCGTGCTATTGGTCAATCAGAAGCCATCGTAATCCTTTCATTGGCTCACCAAACGTGCCTTTACAAACGTTTCGGCTGCACTGATGGTTGCGAACGAGCAAGCAAAACAAGGTTTCATTATACAGGTGATATTGTTTAAATTCTTCTGCTAATGTTGTGACCTGCTCTGTCTGTTAAGGTATGAAAAAGGAACTTCAGACCATCAGAGAAGAGATCAAAACAACAGCAAGTCAGATCCAGAAGAAGCTGAAGAGTGAGTATGTTCTTGCCTTCCTGCTCTCTCCTTCCGACTGGGTTTGTTATAGCACCGCTGTCTGGTCACTGTTCAGCTTTCTCATTCCCCCATCAGAGCGTCACATTTTGTGTTATAACTTCTAATAAGGCCACGTTCTGCATTTCACGTTACACCCTTGGAATGGGTGTTTTGATGCTGTTTTTAATTTTATTTTTGTAGTCTTAAACTACTGTTATAACCAGGACCATAGATGTCAGTACAGTGGAATCTGTGTCTGTGTGCTGATGACTCATAGGTGAAAGGGTTGTCTTGGTGATGTGTTGCTAGTAATAGTAAATGCCTACAGATGTCTGGTTTACACATTCATATGAAATGTAAGGCATCGTTCACCCAAAAATATGGTGTGGAAGAATGATTATCTGATTCTTCTATTTGATAGATGTAATATTTCAAAAGTTGTGCAAAAATACTGAGGAGATTTGCTCATGTTGTTTTTGTAGTGAACTTTATAATGCTTGTGTTCAAATGCTTGTGTATTCCGTTGGTTTTAATGCGCTAGTGTGTCTTTTCTTTGTGTTCACGTTGTACAGGTATTGAGCCAAAAAAAGAGGAAACGGAAGACGGGAAATATGTACCCATAGTGTTAAGAATGCAGAAAACACAAGTGAGTGTGTGAGCTTCTTCAGTAGCTTTTCTGCATTGTAAGACAACGCAGCCATGCTCGCCGAGGCTTTTGCACTCGTTTGTGAAATCGACGCTGTGTAATTGTGGGCCTCTCTTCTGTCTCCATGGCCACGCAGCACGGAGTTCTGATCCGAGAGTTTGTGGAGCTGATGGGACGGTGTAACACCATCCAGGCTCAGTATCGGGACAGGAACGTGGAGCGGATCCAGCGACAGCTCAGAATAAGTGAGCGGCCCTCTTTAGCCGGCGCACGACTCACCCTGGGTCACGTTCTGCATTGTTGCCTTTCTACAGCATGGTTTGGACCAAAATATATAGGTTATTAAAATTGTTGTTGAAGAATAATTTGGGCTTCAACCAGAAGATCTGTAAATATCAGTTGAACCTTGTTCCACTTTGGTGCTTATACCTGTTATAGTAAGAATGGAGAACCATTAAAAATGTGATCATCATAACCACACACATTATGATCAGTTCTGCTGAACTTGGTTTAATCATATGCTCATACATTTGGATTATACTGGGTTAATTCAGACTACAGAGAATAGGTATAATCACTCACTGGTGGGTTGAAATGGCTGCTTCAAATGACATAATATTATTATAATAACTGATACCAAATTTAATAATAATTTATTATGCTATTTCTTTAAATTTTGCTGATCTTACCTTTAAAAAAAGATGAAGCATCTTTGCTTGCTCTGCTGTTAAAAAGTCATACATCTTTTGTAAGAGTGTTGTTGTGAAGATTATTGCAAGTGATGGACAAATGTTATTCAAGACCTGGTTAAAAACAATTCTCCTCATTCCAGTCCAGTTTGAATCATTTAATGTTTACTATGGGTCAGTACAAGGTTTTGATCTCATATTTATATTTTCCTAGATAACACCGCTGCACAGTGGGCACTTCAGGTACATTAGTTAGTGCAGTTGTTTGGATTAGATTAGTCCTGTGTTAGATTACATTAGATATGTATCAGCCAGTGAACAAGTACAACTTTTTATTTTATTTATTTATTTATTTTTTGTTCTTCCCATATTCATGTAGATAGAGAGCTGCATGTGGATAAAATTGTGTCCCTGGTCCCCACACCGTCCACACAGAGCCTTACACTATCCCCTCCAACCCTGTCCCCACGGGACCTTGCACCTTGTCTCCCCATTCTATATGTTTTACCAGATGTTTAATTATAAATTCACAGTTGCTTTTGGTGTGTATCAGAACACAATGCATGTGTGTAAAATTAATAGAGTTTATATGTGTTACTTACAATGTAATTTTTTTAAAAATTGTTAAGTTATCACTATTTAGGTCCACTTTATATTTGGAGTAAGACACCAACATATACTGGATACGTTACCTGCATTTACTACCAGTCAGTAAACTCAAAGATGGAACAATGTTGTGCTGGAACAAGGAATGCGGGTCTCTGAGTGAAGCTGCTGTTCTCACTAGGGTGGCAGAACGCGGGAGGAAACTGGAGATGAACACACTGTAAAGGAGTACAGCTACCCAGCGAGTAGCTAAACGTGTTGGTCAGTGTAAGGTTGTAGCTTGCACAAACATCAACAGTGAGTTTTTTTTTCTAATCTTGCAAATTGGCAGTAAAAAAAATGAATAAATAACAATTGAAGGTTTTAACTGCAAAAATCAAGAAACACCATCTTCGAATTTAGTGTACAATTGGAGTCTTTTGCTTTCCCCATATTTTATGTCTGCATTTCAGAAAATAATTTTTCATTAAAGCTCAGTTTATCCCTCTGTCTGACAAGCAAAGATTTGGTCCCTTGCTGAGAACTGCAGTGCAATTCCCATCTGGAAATGAAAGTGGCGTGTATCAGTTTGTGGTGAAGCTCAAAGGTGTTTTTGGTTGTACTGACTTGCATGCTAAATATCCATGTCAGTACAGCACGTCTCTTCCTGCTGTGCTTTATTAGTGTGTAGTAGGTCCTTCTCCAGTGTTATTGACCTTCTCACTCTGCTTTTGGCGTTTGCCCACCTGTTTTTCCACACGTTCTTCCAATCCATGGTAGATAACACATGTTGTACACCTGCAGTCACTGATCATTTCTTCACGTGTAACCTGAACAGACTGGAATTCACAAGAATTTGAGCTTTTTGTAGTTTTAAACTCAGCAAAGTCCCTTCTGCAGTCATTTTAGGGAACAGAAGGGATCGAGCTTTTCAGACACTTGTGGCCAAATGTCAGAACAGTGCACGTATATGTGATGCTCAGCAGTTGTTTATGGCCGTTAGTGTGTATCAAGCCAGGTAATGTGTGTAACAATGAAGAATTACAGCACGTTTTAAACCGTTACCACACTGTTCATACATTTGTTACCGTTCCTAATGATTGCATGGAGAGACCCATTCTCTTTTGATCCAGAAGATGAATTCAAGTTCTGCTGGTTAGTGTGGATGTCCAGGGTTGCCATGACAACATTCCCACGCAGCTCTCTAGGAGACCATATGCATGTTGGACAGAATGGTCTGCTTGTCTAGAGTCCTGGATGCTCTGTCCTTACTGTCAGGTCAAATCCCGTTTCATGCTTAAAGTTGATTATTATTTTTTTTTTCCTCTGGTTGTTGGTTACTTAATTGTACACTTTTTTTTGGGCCATGATACATGAATTTATAACTGCTGTAAATTAGCAAACCATGTGTACTTTTAGGGGAGGTCTTTTAGTAGCTGCACAGCTGTGGAGATGAACCATGGTTACCCTTGTGTCACTGCACCCATCTGTTTGTGAGGCTGCGAATAACACAAAATCAGTTCTCATCCGTTGTCGAGATGTGAACGACATGCCTTGAAAGCTATGAGTTGTGATACTTGATGAAACTCCTTATAAAGTTGCATTTTATATCTGAATCGTATGGATGTTTCTCAGGGCATGACTGTGTTGGAATCTGATCTATGATTTGTGAAATCTTCAGTAGTAATTGGAGTTAGAGGAAGCTTTAGTCTCATGACTGCATTGAGAAATGTTGGCCCTGGACTGCCTAAAGTCAGTTTTAAGGTGCCCTGGATATAGTACTTGGAGTCTGCCACAGCATGAACACGATGGATAGCTCAATTTTGTTCGAAGTTCATGTATTCCGTAATTGCAAAATTGCCATCCTGATCCAGTAGACCCCGGTTTGGTTGCTGGTATACTTTTTGGCCTGGAAAAGGACGTGCTCCTTCTTTGTGATCAGATTTTCATTTTAATCTTTTTTTTTTTTTTTTTTTTTTGTCCATCTAGCGGGAACTGAGGTTACTGAAGAGGAGCTGGACAAAATGCTCGAGAGTGGACAAACGGATGTCTTCACACAGAACGTGAGTGCATAGCCAGCCGTACGCTGTCGTTCTGTTGTAAGACATCAAAATTCCTCGTTAAAACTAGCTTGCAAAATCAAAGTTTCGCTATATAGTTTTGCTATATACAATTTTACGACTAAGGACGTATACATATATATGTACAAATCGTGTCATACATAGATATAAAGCCTGCCGATTGTATTAGCATGGCTAAAACCTGACTTTTCAGTGTGAATATTCTTGTTTTGTTAGATTTTTAGGGTTATATTTTTGAGGGGAATCAAATTTGAAAGAAAATTTTCATTTATTAATTTAGCAGATGCCTTTATCCAAAGTGACGTACAACATTTCACGTACATGTTACAGCAATATTGGTTCTCTGCATTTAACCCACCCCCTGGGACACACCTGCCGGCTAGGCTGGGATTTGAACCAGAACACTTACATTTTTAATTCAGTTCAGTTTATTTTTAAATAGCGCCCTGTACAACAATGTATTTCAAAGCACAAAGACTTCTGCATCCCAGCCTGATGTTCTACACATTGAGCCGCCAGCTCTTTGTAGGGGGCACTTTTGTATTTCGCTAAGCAAAAGCGACATGCTTCTTTAGTTACGTAAGGACACTGAAGAAGTACCCCTTCTGGGATAAAATTATAAGTCAGTTTATTATTTGTTTCCCCCCACACACTCTAACACTGAGACATGCTGGGTGCAGTGGTGAAGGTAGTCAAAAAGTGTGTTCTGGAGATGTGCTTTCTGAGTTCAATGTCAAAGGAAACTAAAAAGTAATGAAAAGATCTGTGGACCAGCTAATCTGTAGAGAAACATTACTGGAACACATTTAGTAGCACTGCACCTAGTGTGTTCATCATCATCATCATCATCATCGAAGGAATCGACTGCAAAGAAACTTTTTTTTATATATTAATGTGTTTTCCAACTCCTTTTATAACTGATGGGTTAAATGCAGCCAAGAGATTGTGAACCACTGATGGAGACAGTTATGTATTTATAGCTAAATATATATATTTTTGTTGTCACGTTCCTTCAGATTCTGATTGATGCCAAAACTACAAAGCAAGCCTTAAATGAAATAGAGTCTCGACACGATGAGATCCTTAAGCTGGAGAGGAGCATCAGGGACCTGCACGATATGTTCCAGTACCTGGCTATGGAGGTGGAAGCTCAGGTGAGTCATGCCACACGATCTGAAAGATCAAAACGCGTTTACTGACTGCAGCGAGATCGTTTCTCTGAATGTGCATTAAGCAGAGCTCCTGTTTGCTGTCCCCAGGGAGAGATGGTGGACCGTATTGAAGCTAACATACTGCAGTCCACTAACTATGTGGAAAAGGCTGTTGCAGACACACAACAAGCAGTGAATAACCAGCGGAAAGCTTGCAAGGTAGGTTGTCATGGGCAGAGCTCTGTGCTTACAGCACTGTAATGGCAGCAAGGTAGGGTGTCATGGGCAGAGCTCTGTGCTTACAGCACTGTAATATCAGCCAGGTAGGGTGTCAAGGGCAGAGCTCTGTGCTTACAGAACTGTAATGGCAGCAAGGTAGGGTGTCAAGGGCAGAGCTCTGTGCTTACAGCACTGTAATGTCAGCAAGGTAGGGTG
>JABJVR010002774.1:0-16839 GCA_025773905.1 Chitala chitala
TGTGTGTGTGTGTGTGTGTGTGTGTGTGTGTGTGTGTGTGTCTTGTACTATGTCAAAGGGATTAGGAAGAACATCACCTACATGTTTTTCTGCCCTGGATTTGTTAATGAGAACAGAAACCATTCCATTGACCAGATAAAGCTGCACATTATAATTTGCACGTACTTCATTGTTTAATGTCATATTTGTTGCTGCACAGATACAATGACACTATTTCCTATTTTTCATTTCTTTGGTTTGAGAAGCAACTGGTCAGAGCACAGTTTACACCATGATTTAATTTGCAGATTTGCAGTACAATCCTGCCAATTCTGATTTCAGTAGTCTCTAATTCTGCTTGGCTTTGCACATTTTTCTAGGTTGTTAATTTGCAAGATGAACAGCAAGACCTTGATGACTGTAATTTGTAAATTTGTAATTTGTAAAATAAAAATTCAGGGTGCATACATTTTGCAAATTGCCCTCATTTAATTATAGATTATTCCAACCAAACTTCCCGTATACTGACTTTGCCTTTCATAAATTTTCATAATAAATCTATTTTTGTTAAACTTTAAAAAACAATCAAAAACCTCTTTGGAAAATTTACTGGAACTGGCAAACATTTCATTACAAAGGAAAGAATATCATCTCATTTTTGGGGTTTGGTTGTGATTCACCAGAGTGAAAGACAGATTATACAATGACTAGCACTTGTATTGCTGGTTGTGAACGGTTTTGCAAAGTGACTCAAATGAAACTCTTTTTTTGTGGATTTCATTACAACCAAAGGTTGTCAGAAAAATTGATGCAATTGATAATATACAAGTTGGCACAAATGGCTTCAAAGACAAAGTTTCTATGATAATGGCATTGGATTGTAATTGTACTTCTGCTGGCCAGTCAGACAGTTGGACTTTTGCTCACCAGCCAGACAGCCTGGCCTATGCTGGCCGGTCAGAAAGCTGCATCATTTCCAGTCAATATTTTGTTTAATTTTTATTTGCAGTTCCATTGTGCAACATTCCTCCCTGAGGGCTATACGAAGTGGCAGTGAAGCATCCCCAGACGTGAAAATGAGTATCTGAGATCGAACAGCATCATTTTATGCTTAACACTTAAAAATATATTCCTTTTGATACTTTTTCAAATTTCATCTTTTTTTATACTTCGTAAGCAGCTTTTCTTTCTGGCATATGAGAGGAACTTTAACAGTTTCAATTTGTCAGTTCTTACACTGCTGACTGTTTGTGAAGTGAGCCCCAGAAGTAAGGCCATTGTTTTGCCTTCTCAGCAAATACAGAATGCACACAATATTTCACTGGCTGTCTACATTGTACATGCAATTTATATAAAAAAATATGATAAAATTACTTCCATTTAGTGTAATTCACTTTCAAGACAAATCTGAACAGGATACAGGACTTAACTAGCAGTCATGGCTACTTTCTTTACTTGGTCCTTTGGTTTTCAAAAGTTGAAAACATTGCTCTGAAATTATGTCAGTTATGAAGTATTGAACATTGTTCTGGCCTTAAATAGTTTGTGATTGGGGGAAAGAAAGGTAAAAATTAGAAAACACGATTTACTCAGCGGCAATGATTGTAATGAAATAAAGTGTGATTATTTTTTATTTTTTCACAGTCATACTTGAGAAAAAGATCTAGGCATGTGCATTAGAGCAGACACTGACTGTTCACAAAGGTCAGAGGTCATATAATGGAATACCTGTCCTGGAGGCATGACCCGGTGTCAGCCAATCAGATCAGCCCTATTACAATCCTTCTCCATCACAGTGTACTGACCCTCAAAGCCAATACTTGCCATGTAAGGTATGACGAGGTGCAGTAAATGCACAGCACAGAGAGGCAGAGTGTGCGGGGCTGCTGATGGGCTCGATCTCTGACACACAGCAGGTCTTGATAAGCACCAGCGAAATGATGTGGCTCAGCAATGCAGGGCAGCAGCATCGGGGGGGGCAGTGCTGAGCAGCGTAAAATGCCTCCTGTCAATGCCAGTGCCTGTGACTGGCAAACGTCAGTAAGGCATGTGTGTTTTTACACACGCGGTACTCAGTACTTATGGCCCATGCAGCCAGTACCACCTTTGCCTGCATCTTCACATGACTCAAAGGACAGATCTGCCCCAAATCATGCCCTGTCTCACAGTTCCAGCATATGACTACATTTGACTAGGATTGGTTTTAATATGAAACTGGTGTTGCTGATATATCCGCATTTAATTTTTGCATAAAAGAACTAAAAGACCTTACTTATCTGCATGTATATTTTGTCTACACACAGCTTAAATTACCATAGATATATATTGTTATATATATAGCTTTTAAAAAATAACTTGGAAGCAGAGGAGATTCTGATTATTTGGTCACATAAATACATACTTTCTTGACAGTATTTGCAGTATTTCATCAGTATTTTTGAGTGGAACCTACTGACATCATGATGTTGAAGAAAAATCGCCAAAGAGAAGCATTTAAAAACAAAACAGAGTGCTATGTTGGTGATAGCCGCAGGACTTTACAAACACACGTCACAAAGTCGATAATATGATATAGAATGGGTGGGTGTCACCTCCCTATCTTCTCCCGAGATGAACAGAGCCCACTCCCTCAAGCCCATCCACAATTTGGTTTACTCTTCCTCACTTGACTCATGTTAAGTGTATCAAAAGCTTAACATGTCTGAAGAAACCGCCTTGCTCACATCAAAGGGAGTACCATGGGCACGACGGCCATCTGTGTGATCGTGTGAAATGCGGCAAAACTAAACACGTGGAAAGCTCCACAAGGAGCGACACGAAATGCCCCAGAACACAAACCATTAAAAAAGGCAATCTGGGAGTACGTTTCAGTTTCGCTAATTACACTCTCAGTCTCTCATTTAATTTCAATTTATTTAAGCCAATACAGTGGGTGGGAGTCACAAGATTGGCAGAATTTACCAAAAACAATCTAAGCGCAAAACGTTTACGGAATAAAAAACAAGAACAAACACTCCGCGAATGAGCTTGTATAGTATCTGTGTAATACAAGAGAATTAGTAGGAATTAAACACAGCTTGGAAAGCTGCTCTCTGTTACCACATGCTCTAGAGAGAGCTGTTAAAAATACATTCGTATCATTGTTGTCCTTTCTAGCATTTACAGTCCAATAACACTGATTTCAGTGTGTCTTCCCTTTGTCCAAGAAGGTCAATGCAAAATCCATAAATTACAACTCTGTCCAGGACAGCAGCTGTAAAGTGGCCCCAGGGTATTTTTCAAAGCTTGTACAGAGAAACAGTCAAGAGAACTGGTTCTAGGAAAACTGCAGTCTGGCTGCCCTTTAAAAAATGAAAAAGACTTTTACACTAAAGAGCTTTTCTTGAAGTCAAAAGTATAATAAAAGAGCAAAACTCTAACTGCTCTCTAACCTATATCAAGGACAGCTGATAACAAAGAAGTTGTTGCTCAGGTGAAAAGCACATTTAAGCCCTACATGAAACTGGTGGTGCTTTTTTACTGCAATACAGATCTGAACCATAGTGGAATTTTTCCAGAAAGACTCATCTGAACAAACTCGCTAAGAAACAAAAGGCGATCTGAAGAAGCAGCCTTTGGCCTGCAAGACCTCATCCTTCACCGCAGCGCTAGCTGCTCTCCTCACACGAGGGGACGATGTGTTCACATCAGTGGTGCTGATGCCTTCGGTTCTGTCACGCAGACCGCTAACGCTAATGCTAGTCAGCTGTTCTGCGCAGTGCTGATGCCACTTTTACAGCACCACGGAGACTAAATGCATCCTTCCCAGACAGAACACACAGCCAGCCTTTGCCATTACACCGTGTCTCATCAGTGGCGTGTTTTCACATCACAGGTGTCAGGGGGTGTGAGCAATTTCATGGGCTTTGGAAGAGAAGAGAGAGGGAGAAGTAAGCGCAAAGAGGAGGTGTGAGACTCGAGGATTCCGCAAGTCATGCATTAAGTGGATGGTGGTATGGTTGCCTAGCAACTATGGATGCAGTATATGCTGTATTAGATAGTAGGCGTTTTTTTCAAATGGTGTAGAGCGCGGGAGATGTGATTTAAATGAAATGACTTTTTTTTTTTTTTTTTTTTTACCTTTCTGTTATGCATATTATGCATAATTATTTCATAAAATTACAACTGCATAATTCAGTAAGAAATCCCACCAGCTAATGTCAAGCCATTAATCCAAAGCACTTAGGTACCTTAAAGTGGAAGTATTACTAGCACTGGAAATTCCAGTGTTGGTTGTGTATATTTATTACTGGCAGACAGGCAGTGAACTTTTCCCATGGTCAACTTACACAAAAATGAGCATTTGTTTTTGATGCTCCACTTGAGAAAACTAAGGGGCTTTAATTCAATAAATGTTTCAAAGCAGACTTCCTACAGCTAATTGAATACAACTGTTTGAATGTAGCTACTGTGTGATTTTCCTGACTCAATACTGGTCTTTCTTAACATTGAGTCATACAAGATAGTGGAATGAAATAATGACATTTCATACAATACAAAATATGACAAAATGTTTCATTTACCTTGTTATGAAAGTTGTGACGAGAGGTGTCAGTATAAAATTTCATTCAAAATGTCTAACATGGTAACATAAGTGAGTCCTTTTTTATTTTCCCCTTAAAGTAATATGTTTGACTTTAAGTATCAATTTCCCGTAAGTAAGTTATTCACTTTGTATTATTACTGAATTCATTTTTTTATTAATTAAAAAATGCTTTGTGTTGTTTAATGTGTGCATTACTACTGGAACAGGCAAACATTAATTTTATACTCTGGTGTTATTTCCAAAATCCAAAATATCAGAATTCTAGAATTAACAGTTAGAATTAACTACTAACTACAACTACATCTACCATTTTGTTAATGACATTTTATGTATGTCGGATAAAATTTTTACGCTCCTGAGAATAAAAATATTCCACAACTGTCTCGCGGGTTCTGGCTTCCAGTCAAAAATTATCATTGAATATTATTTGCAATGAACCTGATTACTAAACGTGATGCACTCGATCTAAATCACACATGTACAGAAGTATAACCTAAATGGCAGCTGCGGCCTTTGGTGCATTCCTCACTTGTCGCTTATTCCTTTATCTTTTTTAACACGGCGACACCAACCTAAGTCCTGAGTGTAGAAGGCTCCACCTTATTGGAGAGGGAAAAAAACGCATATAAAACATAATGCATGCAGCTTTCCTACCCGCGGATTGGTAGATCGGCTCGTAAATCACGAGCCGAAGAGCAGGTCGGCTCGCGGCTGAATTACACCGACACAGCTGGACGAGTGATAGCGGAATATTTTGTTTCGTGATTTGAGACGTACGATTTTTGATTGTTAAACACATTATGAACTGTCGGAATTTATCCAGCGGTTCCCGGCTTGGGCTGCATCATGCCCGTGTGAGAGCGTCAGCTTTCTGCCTTATACTGACATTTTTCGGAGTCTGGTAAGTTTGCGCTGGGCAACGCAAAATACGAAGCCGCTGTCCGTGGTGCTGAAATGACTTTAGTTTACAAGGACGCACGGACACTTTGCGTTCATCTTTCATGTGCGTTTTATGCGCTTAATAATTTTCAGTTTTGTTTTAGTTCAGGGGGGAAAAACGATTAGAATACACGGTATGTCCAAAACGCACAGGCTACTGGTTTAAAAGTAATTGCAATTTATTTTAAAATTAAACCTTTGGTTTGAAATCGTCGTTTAAAAGACTTGTTTGCAACGTTTTGTTTTAATTCCTATAAAAAGGCTTCCCATTTTTGCACTCAGAATTTCTGGGCAATGTCACTCAACAGGACCAACCTTGGAATAACAAGCCTGCCCTGTCTGTTTGAACAAAGCTGCCCGGCTATATGTCATTATCTGTACAAATCCCAACCACAGACAAAGTGCTGAGTTAAGAAAGCCGTCTGTGTAATTTTGCATTATTGCAGAGTGTGATTTAGTAACGTCAGTCGCGTTTTTCATTTATTCTGAGCGGCGAGTATGTTAATGCAGTCATAGTCTGAACATGTAATGCCAAATGGGGTGTTAGGGGAATTCCGCTGTCACAGCGTGGCCGGCGGCATGTTTGAATTACGCTGGGCAGGCTTATATATGCGGCAAAAGGGGCTTCTCTTCGGAGAGTCTCCATGGCAATGTCCAGCGAACACCCTGCCCCCACTTCTGGAAAAAAAAAAAAAAAAAAAAATTAAAAAAAAAAAAAAGCTAAATGATTTATTGAGGTGGACGAGAAGCCAATCAGAATTTCTTATTCATATTGAAAATTGCACCCTCAGATTACAATCCGGCATGCCGGCTCCTTGTTGCTTTTGAAAGTGTGTGGTGTCAGTTGAACCAAGAGAAAATAAATGAATAATGAAATGCACATCAATTCTAATGTCAATGTTTTTGAATGCTGACAAAAAGAGCAATGTGTCATTTCTTCAGATCGTAGTTATCCGAGTATATTATTACGTCCAACAGATATTTTTAACCTAGAAACAACCCCGAAGCTTTATAGTTTCATTGTATATTTTATTCATTGCTTACTTGCACACACGTAGTTTCCATTTTTCAGAGGGGAAAACCATAATTTATGGGCATATTAGTCATGCTGATTGCATGTTGAGGTTTTGGAAGGCAGCCCATGGTGCATCATGAACAGCAGAGCAGCAAATTTATGCAGAAAGAGACATATGATTATATTTCAAAGTTATATGACTATTCTCTGTTCCCATCTATGCATGCCTTAATACTTTATGGGTGTTAAGGCATTTTTTAAACTTATTTTTTAGGGTATGCATGTTTAGTAGCATGTCTGAACACATTTTCTTATGAAAATGTATGCGAGTTTGTCAGTTTAAATTGCCGAAAAGAGGTAACTGTTGGCATCAATTTGACTTTTACTGGTTATGTAGGATTTTTCAAAATGTCCCTCATTTATTGCCAACTGGCTTGGCGTGTAACACCCAGATAAATTAATAGTGAATACATGGAAGTGCAGTGGGTCTCATTTCAGTAGTGGAGACTGATTGTTTATACTCATTACATGAGGAGAAAGTGGACATGAATTTGATTCTCAGCTCAATCCCCCACCCCACCCCTCCCACATTAGTAGGCAGTTTATGACCTTGTATTGCTCATGCCAAGTATTGTGGTGACTGTGAGAGCTACACTCGGCAATCCAGTGTCTTGTGGTGCTCTGTCTAATTTCTATATTTACACTGCTGGCATGTCTATGTTCACTGAGTGGGTGAACACTGATGTAAGTCCCTATGGAACAGCTACAGGTCTGTGCTGAACCTGAGAAGGGTGTTCTGTGTGTAAACCATACACAGACCCAAGAGGAATGTTTTGTGTGTGCCTTGAGAAGGGTGCACTGTGTGTGTGTGTATGTGTGTGTGTGTGTAAGTCATATATAAAGGGTGCATTTTATGTAGGTTGGGACAGCGGTAGCTTTTGAGGACCACAGTTCTGCAAAAAACTGAGAACAGCTTTTATTTGTGGCCTGTCTGCTAGCTGAAATGCCATGTACAGAGTCTCAGTACACTGTAAAAAAGCAATTTTAAAGCTGCAGTGAAAATATATCACAATTTAGTTTTGTCTGACACAATACAGACACCACTAACAAAAACATTATTGATTAACAAAATTAAGATAAAGGATTACTGTCATGCAGTAAGACCTGTTTACATGTGTTTAGACTGAGCACTATCTCAGATTTTACACACCCACCTGCAGTACCTTGACTGATTGCGCCCCTATCTCTTTGTTTATTATCCCAGGCAAAAACTATTATTTTATTTCTCATATTCAAGTACATTTGCTTGATAGTAGTCTACAATAAAGTGTACAGATACGCAGATTATAAATTTACTTTTGGACACTCAGTTTACAAACGAGAGGTCAGTATAATTGTTAGTGATGGTCAGCTATAAGGGATACCGGTGTGAGTAATCAAAACAGGTGTGAGATTATGTGTTAAACAACATTTTTTTGTCTTGCTACAGTTTTTTTTTTTTTTTTTTTTGTTAGATGTTATTTCGTCTGAGATTAGCATATCTCTGTGCCTCACATTAATTTGTTAATGAGCTCATTTCTGTGTAGCTGCCATTGTATGATGACCTTAATTGAGCTCTAAAAAAATTCCCAACCATATTCCTGCTGTTTTTCCTCTGTGTGTGCGCTTTTGAATGTGTGTGTGTATGTCTGTGTGTGTGTGTGTGTGTGTATGTGAGTGTGTGTGTGAGCATGTGTGTGTGTGTATGTCCGTGTGTGTGTGTGTGAGAGTGTGTGTGTTTATGTTTGTTGAGGGGGGAGGACGATTGTATGATTATGACAGTGTCCGCAGCGACTCCTGGCATAAGCTCCTTAGATAGCCTGGCAAGTAGCCCAGGCTGTTCGTGTCACAGCAGTGTCCCATACTGGGTAATTAGCATGAAACAACATCAGCCCCCCTTCTCATCCCAACCTCCTGCTTTTGTGTGACGGTTTCTGTATGACAACGGAGGGATGGGAGGTGGGCATGGTTACTGAGCTGGCAGGAAGCTGTGGAGCCAGTGCTGCCCCCCTCTCAAATCTCCCTGCCCGCCACCATCTCTGGCCTTTTGTCTAACGGCGGCAGCTCGCTGGGCTGAATGCATCAGCCAACAAGTGCAGCACACGCTGCCCTTCAGGTTTACGTGGCACAGCGTGTCAGCATCCTGCAGGATCTTTCGTGGACTCGCCTGTCGGGGGCAAAGAGCCTCGTGCCAGCGTGCTGCAAACATTCATGACCAAGGCTGTTTTGTTACTACCCATGACCTTCAAAATGAGCTCCCCAAGCAGAGCTTCCAAACTCCGCTCCAGACACTTCTCTATACAACTGCCTCTGAGTGCTGCTGAGCTGTAACGGAGGATCCGTGCATACACATACCAACACTGAGATGTGCTTGTTCTCTCCCCCTCAGCACACCGTTTGGCCCAAATAAACTGGAGGAGGAAGATTATGAGGATGTCCCCATAAATAAAACTTGGGTTTTATCACCTAAGGTCTACGAGAGTGATGTCACCTTGATCCTCAACACATTACTGCAGGGCTATGACAACAAACTGAGACCTGACATTGGAGGCGAGTAACCACAGATGTTTTATAAATCTTTGCTTAGACTCATGTTTGTATTTATGTCATAAAACTGTCTGAAGCCGTTCATCATTGAAATTAACACTGTCTCCTCAAGAGGTGTGTGAATTTGTAAAGCAGTGTAAAGACTATGTACTCAGCACTCCCTCCTTGTTTGGTACAGATTTTATTTTCCATGATCTGTGAATCTGTAAAATGTGCCGCAATTCCTGTTAAGTACATGCCATTTCAATGGCATGGACCACAGAGGGTCTGAAGAGACTGTGGTTATTGGATTGTAAAACAGCCAAGTAATTATCGATCGATATGAAGTCCCTTAGCTCCGTACCTACTCTTTAATATTTACTTAAAATTAATTTATGGTATTAAACTTTTACCCACTGTGGTTTGCATAATGGTTGATAACTTTTGTTTTATTTTATAGCTAAGCAACGAAAGTATACCTCAAGTGCAATTCATATGCTGTACCAGGGAGAATACTCTGTCCATAAACTCTGTGAAATTTCAAGTCCTTCATTACATGTTTACACCCAATGGAAATATTGTTTGTACATCATTTTGTTAATGAGTGAAAAGACAGTTTATTTGTATTTGCTTAAATGACATCTGAAACCTCTTGCAGTGAGACCAACTGTGATTGAGACCGCAGTTTATGTAAACAGTATTGGGCCTGTGGACCCTATCAATATGGTAAGTGCACAATGTCTTTATGTATACAGCATTGTGAAAAACTGTCTGCGTTCTTTTGACTTCCACTTGTGTTTTTACAACATAGAGAATTTTCACATTTTGACCACATTTTGTGTACAATGAATAAAACCTGAATAAAGAAAAATATAGCTAAATAAATAAAGAAACTTATATAACACCAGTTCATCCTTTCACCCTATGTTAAAAAGTAATTGTTTCCTTACACTTAAATCACTGGTTGTGCAACCTTTAGTAGTAATTACTGTAACAAAGGTATCCTATAACTACACATCAGACTTTCATATCACTTCGAGAGAATTTCAGCCCACGCTTCCTCAGAGAATTGCTTTGAACTACAGAGATTGATAGGTTTTTGAGCACGTGCTTAATTTCAGGATGTGCCACAGATTTTCATTTGAGTTTAGGTCTGGACCTTTGTGCTTTGTTGACCACTGTGATGTGGTCTTTGGAGTTTTGAATCATTGTCTTGATGCGTGACCCAACTGTTTCACCTTGAGCTGACAGTCAAATAATGTGATCTTTGATTAGGCTTATATACAGTCCAGGCCTAGTGGCTCATTCAGTTACAGCAAGCCATCGAGGTCCTGAGGCAGTGATACATCCTCACGCCATCACACTACCATCACCGTGTTTAGCTGTTAGTGTGAGATGTTCTTACTATAACATTAACTATAACACTATCACACCTTTATTATCATTATTTCTTACTGCACCATCATCACATCATCAAACTTTCGTCATCGGTTTGTGTCTGTGCAAAGCCATATATGATTACCAGGCATAAGCAAATCCACGTCATCCAAGAAATTATCTAATTTATCTGTCCATGACACACTATCTAAAGGCTGAAGATATATTTGAATGCTAGCTTGCAAATCAGTGATGAATATTATTCTTGCTTGAGCTGTTTCTGCTGTACTACTCTTTCATAAAGTCAAAATTTGTCTATTGTCTTTCAGATTGTGGAATCATTAGTTCTGACCTTTAGCTGAGAAAAGAGAGACCTTCTGTTCTATGTTTGTAGGGACCTTGGTGCTTTCCTGGATGATTTTACATTGACCCCTTTGTTATTACAGTAGTTCATCATTCTTGGCCAGATTCATTTTCATTCATTGTCCTCAGCATGGAGGTAGTGATGTTTCTTCACACCTCCAGGGAGAAGGGTTTGTATGTATGGAGTTGGTGTTTGCTCCCTGTGCGCGCCCTGCTGAAGACAGGCCAAGGTGTCCTAGCTGCCTTGTTGTGAGTGCTGTAAGAAGGATGCTGCTTATAGTACTGCCAGTTGTCGCCTGATGATAACAGCAGTCTGATAAGTGACATGTTCTCTGTTTTGACATTAGAGCTCTCAGTGAGGTTAGGTGAGGTTCTGGGACTTCACCAATAGGTTTTGCAAATCTTTCCAGACATGCAGCTTTAGGACGTTTTTTTTTTTGATTTGCTACAGAAATTTATATTGATTGTTGTGTTATGTTTGTTGCACTTAATTAGCATCAGTTTTTCTTGAAAGGGTCAAATTAATGAGGATTGTACTGAGCCTGTTGACATGTTGTTCACATATTGAATTTTAAAAAGTTTATGGAGGTGGTTACTTTTTCACACAGAGCTAAGTGGTCTTTAACTGAATGACTATGGCTGGTGTGGAAACATCCGTATTTATTTATGTATAAATGCATTCAAAGGTGAAAAAACATTGAATTTTCTGTAATCTGTTCAGTAAACAAAGGTCACCATATGTAGGAATGGCAGAAGGTTTAAAGGAATTTCACTAATCTAATATTTATAACATTATAACAATATAATGCCAGGCAGAGGTCAGTGCAGCATCTAAAATGGTCCAGTCTTCATTCTAGCAGAACAAATTGTGGAATTAATGTGACAACAGTTTATGACCTGGCCCTGAAAGAAAGTAATAATTTTTTTCAGAATTTTTGCTTAACCTTACATTTGTATTGTGTTACAGAACAGACAGAAAACACATCAATAAAATAACAGATAATTAAATGCACTTTGATGGCAGCGGTCCATCTCAGGAATAGAACTTAGTTGCTAATGATTTCAGGCTTTGATTGTCTGAATGAGCTGAATGATTTTAGCAGTTTGGTGGATGTTGATTCTAGAATGTACTATTGAAGTTGTGTTCTGACAGGAGATTGGCATCTCTTTGGACAGGCATCACGTTCTGGGTGGTCTCTCAGTCGACTCAGTTGGTAGAAGGTTAGCTCTATTATGGTGAGCTGACCCCAGGTATCGATTCTTATATTTTACATTATTGGCCCATTTGAAATTTGACATTTAACAAGATTTTTTTGCAAGTAATTTTCTTTTTTATAAGTCACTGATTACCATAAAGATTAAGACAGCAAAACTTCTTGTTCTGCCTCTTTCTGTTATAAAGGGGGCTATGAAGTGCTAACATAATTACATTTACAATTAAATTAAGAAAATGAAGATAACAAAAATGGTTGTTAAACTTTGGGATATCTCTCAAGTACAGTCAGTCACACAGAGTATAACCTTTCTTTCAGATTGTGCTCCTACTCAA
Organism: Chitala chitala; assembly: GCA_025773905.1. Classification (NCBI taxonomy): domain Eukaryota; kingdom Metazoa; phylum Chordata; class Actinopteri; order Osteoglossiformes; family Notopteridae; genus Chitala; species Chitala chitala. The sequence goes on from JABJVR010002774.1 coordinate 12,373, forward strand.
TATCCCACTTGTCAGTTTCTCTGTCTGCACATGGAAAGGTACATACATAAATAGTGTACTTTTTCAATGTTGAGTGTACTTTTTCCTTCATTACCAATATACATCTTGTCATTTATCCCCTAAGTTTCCCCTGCTCACAGTGGTCTACTGAGCGCTTCAGTACTATGGTAGGAGTTACGCTAAGCTGTGAGGAAAGGTGCTGACATATATTGATTTTGTTACAGGAGTATACTATCGACATATTCTTTGCCCAGACATGGTATGACAGCCGGCTGAAGTTCAACAGCTCCATGAAGCTCCTAATGCTCAACAGCAATATGGTAGGAAAGATTTGGATTCCCGACACCTTCTTCCGCAACTCCAGGAAATCGGACGCCCACTGGATCACCACACCCAACCGGCTTCTGCGTCTTTGGAGCAATGGGAGGGTCATGTACACCTTGAGGTGTGGGCATTTCTAAAGAACTGAATTGAACATGTGTTTCGTGCTCAGTGTGTGCTATTCTGACTTGTGCATTGGAAAGTATATTCTGTGTCATAGGTCTGTTTTTGGTGAAACGTCAGACGCACGTGTTGTTTGTTGAGACATAGAACTGACCTATAGTTTTCTTGGCTCTTGTTTCAGTGTGTTACATAGAAACCTTGAAAAAGAGATATGATGTAACTTGTTGAGTACTCTGCTTTAGTAGCGAGTCATTAAGCAGTCATTCAAATAACCGTCAATTGAGCGATGTCACGCATCTATGCAATGCAATATTTAATGTATTTGTTTTTCTTTCATAATTTTGTTTTTGTCAGGTTGACAATTAATGCGGAATGCTACCTTAAGCTTCATAACTTTCCTATGGATGAGCACTCGTGTCCGCTGGAGTTTTCGAGCTGTAGGTCACTCTCGCGTGCGACCCACATGTCGGGCAAGGACACTTCAGAGCTGATGTGAAAAAAAGTGTGTGCGCTAGGAACACTGTAAGAGAAAAGTTGTGGCACAAATATTGTCACATGGTGTGTAATCCCTGCCTTTGTCAGGCTTCACTGGTCATGTTCATCATGTCCATAGCCTTGGCGTGTTGTATTCTGAAAACCAATCACAGGGAAAGTGGTTGGCTCTCACGATTTACTGATGTGAGCTGTGGCTGTTTGCCCTGGCCCTAGCCACAAATGTTACACACTGGATTTTGGTTTATTGCATGGCTCTTAATTACCTGTCCTTGATTTAGCTGTAGACAGAGTGAATCGCTCATTTAAGATTAGATTTAATCAAATCCTTTAGCTAGCTATGATTTTCAATTGACTTAAAGCCGTTTTGCACTGAGAGGAATGTTGAGAACAAAATAGATCTTATTATTTCTAAAAACTTAAACCAACAAAAGTTCAAGGGCAAATACATGTTGTTTAAATAACGATGTACTGAATAAATAAATGAAAACTAAAGCTTTAAAGGGCACATTTTCAATTATGAAAAGATGTAAAATTATATTTCTAAGTATAACATGCATTTCCCAACAATACGAATATAATACCTAAAGGAGAAATATGGGGTGAGGTGTTGGTTTTAACGTTACCTGAGTCATGTCAGCAGCTGTTTTATTTTACCAAATTCATTTTATAAAAGCTCAACTGGCAAAGGTTTGAAAACCAGTGAACTGAAGTGTCCTGCTTTGTGTGTGGTCTGCTTTAACCTATACTGATACAGTATGCAGCCATGGCTGTTGTTTGATTGGCAGGACGTTAGTTGATTTTACTCTTCACCATCCTCCAGACGGATACCCTAAAAACGAGATTCTGTACCGCTGGCAGAGAAGGTCCGTGGAGGTGGCGGACCAAAGGTACTGGAGGCTGTACCAGTTTGCATTCGTGGGGCTACGAAACACATCGGATGTCGCACACACTCAGTCAGGTATCAACAAAATGGCCAAATGTGTCTGACACTTACAGCAATGATAACATTTAATAATACTCCATATTTACACAGAGCTCATGGTCTAGGGTGTACAGTGAGCAGGGCCCCTGTGCCTTTTTCACATCCAGTTCTATTTGCTGGCAGGGGAGTACGTTATCATGACCATCTTCTTTGACCTGAGCCGGCGGATGGGCTACTTCACAATCCAGACCTACATCCCATGTAGCATGATTGTGGTCCTGTCCTGGGTCTCATTCTGGATCAACAAGGATGCAGTGCCAGCCCGGACATCATTAGGCAAGCCCAAATCTCACTTTTCCTATATACTTTCTACACACACACACACACACACATAGTATGTGTATGTACAGTACATATGCTGTATAATGTTGTCTGTGCCTGTGTTGTTGTTTTAGGGATTACCACTGTTCTGACCATGACCACGCTCAGTACCATATCCAGAAAGTCCCTGCCTAAGGTGTCGTACGTGACGGCTATGGACCTCTTTGTGTCCGTGTGCTTCATCTTCACATTTGCCGCGCTGATGGAGTACGGCACCCTCCACTACTTCACCAGCAACAGGCAGGCGAAGAAAACCAAATCCAGCAACGTGCAGGTGGGTTGCTTGAGCTGCCGGGGTCAAGGGTCATGGGGTCATGGGGTCACACCAGGTGAGTTTTCTACAAACAAAAGCAAGATATAAGGCAATTAGATGAGGTATTGAAACATTTGGGGGGGGGCATGGAGCTGAGGGATGCCCAGTCCACTGATGATTTTTAAGCTTCATTTCTTTCATTACTAATGAGCACTACAGTTCACTCTTAGAAAGGTCAACAGTGTAGTTTTCTGTGTTCTCGTTTATGTTTAGTTACTTAGCAGTAGTGATGAGAAAACTCATTCTGTTTTCTACCAAAATTAAACCCATTTATACAGCTGGATGGTTCTCCTCCGGTTCCTAATACAGAACAGCAAATGCTTATCTCTGAAAGCTGTTAGGGTTTGCACATTTGGAAATGCATTTGAACCTGACGGTGTGCGTGCAGCAGATAAGCGGTGTGTATACACATCCATAAATCTGCATCTTCTCACAGATCAGCTTGACAGAATGATCTGATGCTCAGTTTGTTCTGTCTGTTATAACAGCAGTAAACCTTCAAATATCTGAAAGAGCGACAATAAACAGTGAATCCAAGCTTTTAAACTCAGTCGTACAGTAACTTATTCATGCTTCAATCACTTATCCTAACCACACACATACACACACACACACACACACACACAAACACAAATATTTAGTCCATGATTAGAAACCAGAGAACTGTGTAAACCCACAGACACACAAGGTGAGAACATGGAAACTGGACACACACAGGTCCGCACATGGAGAGTACACACAAACTCCACATACACACACGTCCATCATGAGGACAATAAACTAACTCTTCATGCACAGAGTTTAGCTCAGAGTGAACACACTCTACATACACACGTCTGAGAGCTGGTTTCAAGGTCAGAATTGATCTCAGCAATATAGAACAAACTCTGTCACTGATGGTTTTTCACTTGCTTGGTTATAATGCAACACACATTATTGGAAAATATTCCCATTAAACAGCCATTGGACCACCAGCCTTTACTGGTAGATTAATCTGCCTAACCGACTGGAAAAAAAATATCACACGTCCACATTACAGCTGTTCAACATGAAGGTAAAACTGTCACAAATTAAATAACCTAACAAGATAAAACTTTAAACGGGTATTTACAAATAGTCAGTCTCCTATAAATTTCTCAAGAATGGCATTATTATCTCAGAAAATCAATTACTTGGGAGGTATAAAGACATAACAGGTTCCTACACTGATGTACTCTATTTCTAAAATCGAAACTAAACAAAGGATTAAAACACTTTTTAAATAATGTTCAAGGGGGGAGACAGTCATGCTAGTAAGAGCACTTGTCACGTACTAAAAGGAATACGTTTTTTTTTGTATTCACTGGGTTCACAAATCTTTACAAACCCTACAGTGGAATTTGGAAAGAAAACACTTTAAGTTCCTAGACAATGATATATTTGAGGAGTTTAAGGAAATTAATGATAATCTCAAAGACAGAGAAGAGTGACACTTGAGGGAAAAATGCATTAAAACTGCCCACTGTGGACCTACGACAAGTTGACTGTGAATGTCAAAATGATGACTGTTTGATTACAGCCACGCTGATTTGGGGTAATGTTAGTGTCCGGACCCTAACAGATCATTGGACAGTTTGTTTGTTTTGTGTTTGTTGGTGACATGCTGGTGCACAGTGATGTTTTGGTTCTAATCCTGTTTTATTTTGGTCTTAAGCCTGTTTTATTTGGGTATAATATTGTTTTATACTTGTTCAAATCCTGTTTTATTTCAGTCTGAATTTTTGAGTTTGTGTATTGTCCTCTTTTGTAGTGTTGTGTGTGTCCATTTTGCGTGTTCTCATCTTGTTCGGCCTTGGGAGAGAGAGAGAGAGAGAGAGAGAGAGAGAGAGAGAGAGAGAGAGTGTGTGTGTGTGTGTGTGTGTGTGTGTGTGTG
>JABJVR010002777.1:0-16835 GCA_025773905.1 Chitala chitala
TTCCTGCCACTGTCTTGCTCTGTTACGCGCCTAATTACGGGCCGCCGACGCGCAGATGTCCCCGGTCCCCCCCCCCCCCCCCACACACACACATTACCTCATAGCCAGGTGTTGCTGAACCCAAACAGACGCTCTTTGAACTCTGAAGACCATTGTTATGTTGTTTACATGCATTTATATCTTCTGGGGCCACGGATGACTCATTTCGGGTAAAGGAAAAAAAAGGAAAAGCCTCTGAAAACTCAGTCATACCGTCAGAGACGTCTGCGAGGTTTGTGAGGACACTGGCACGCCCCTCCCCCAGCCCCCAAAGACGTGAGCCAGCCTCAGAGACTGCTGCAAATTTTCTGCTCCCTTCATCACTCTCACACAGACGTTGCATTTTTAAATTCGGTTTTTAACACTTTAGCCTTCATCCTTACATACTATTGATGTTTGACCTGTTTATTCTGTTCTGCCATTCTGCTTGACACTAATTGAACGTGCCCAAACTGTTTTGAACAAGTGCATTTGTTTTTCCATTGCTACATAAAAATGAACTAGAATGAAAAATAAATCATAATATAAAATTATAATCCTGTGTACAAATTATAATCCCTCTTAATTTTACACAAATCATTTCTTCAAGGTTACAAAACATCATCATTCTGTAATAACATTAAATCAACATTTAAGAGTTAATTATATAATTTCGACACTGTGTCTAAATCACATCATACGGCAAACACCAAAATGCTAATGTAACGTTACACCTATGAACACAATCGGCAGCACGAGTCCTACGCGGAGGAACTAATCAAAACATACAGAGGAGCAGCACAAAAGCAAGTGAAATGTTTGAGGAGGCAGGAGGGGAGAAATCATCACGACAGCCGTTTCCTTGGTTCAGACCAGGCAGTGGAGAACTGGGTCAGACAGCTCGTGACTCGAACTCTACCATCTGTCCGTTAGAATCTACAATCTCTCTGACGCCTCTGTAATCTTGTCTCAACACCTGGCACTGGCATAGTAACAAAGCACAAATCCACATCTAACTAACTGCTGACAGACTTACCTTGGTGCAACAATTAACTGGCAATTAAACAGTAAATATCGCATGCACTTTCCATGTTAAACCCTTAGGTGGAAGAGGATTCTAAAAGACTTATTTTGTATTTGCAAGTACAGGTATGCATTTTACACAGTGTTAAAAGTAGTCACCATGGTAACTGACTGGAAGTCATGCATGTTGTAATGTAGTACGTAAACGTAAGATTTAATGCAAATCGTAAGGAAAAACAACTGCCCATTTCTGACCTATGCTCAAAGTAAAAACAGTACCACACCTGTTCCACAGGTGGTGCTGCACTCCGTCCAGGACCCGTACTGCCACCGGAAGTCTGGGACGATGTCGTTGTCAGTCTCGGCGAGCATCTCGCGGCTGATGGTGTACTCGTAACGCACTCCTGGGTTTGTTTCCTGGAAAAGCAGCTGGACAGCGGGTGGAGAGACAAGGAATGGCAGTTTAATGAGGACTCGTCCCGTAAAGGAGGGAAAACAGAACCTAGCAGGTGTTGGTTCTCCAGGTTGGTTCTGTAGCACAGCAGTTCACAAGGCCAGATCAGCTGTGCACGGGCAGCTGCTCTAGTGTGTGTGGCATTGTGTGTGTACTCTCAGCAAACTTCATCCACTTCACCCACTCTCTGCATGTGATCATATCTCTTGGCACCAATTTGATGATCGTATAAAAATGTGCCAATTTTTTCCATCCTTCCTGCGTTTCACACAGGATTGAAGAGAAGGCATGGCTGTCAGGAAGGAGAAAGATCTCTACGTCTGCAGAAAATTGTTTACTGACTGCCTTACAGGAAGATCAGTGTTACAGCGAGTCACACCTGGGCAAGTGCCGTCTGAAACACTGTCTGTCTTCAGACTGACACAGACAGGGAGATCAGTGTTACAGCGAGTCACACCTGGGCAAGAGCCGTCTGAAACACTGTCTGTCTTGTGTCATCACATCTGCACACGACTCCCATATTTTGAGTTTGATTATGACAGTTATCCCATTACACACTCACACGTGCACACTCACACGCGCACACACAAACAAACATGCACACAGTTACTTCAGATTACCAGTGACAAACACAACACATAAAACCCACATACTGCCACAGCCTGTATCCTTGGTTGCTAATGAACTCTTTCAGGTCATCACCTTCTCCCTTCCAGCCATTTTTCCATCAGTGTCATTATTGTGTTGTATTATAATGCAGAAATGATCTAATTATTTGTAGAATAATTTAAAGTGAACCCATCAGATCTAATTGTGGAACCTGATGGATGTCCTTGGAACAGATTCCTCTGGTGCAATGTTACTTGTTTTACATTGTCATAATTTTACATTACATCACACTTAACAGAAAGATATCAAGCCCTTAAAACTGCCCATAAAGTTTTCAATTTTGATAATAAAGCACATTCAAAAGCAAAGTTAATTTATAAAGCGCCTTTCAGACACAGTCACAAAGCACTGTACAAAATATTTTCTTTATTCTTTATATCCTTACATATTTTTTAAACTTCACTCATGTCATGATCCTGGTCTAGCCCTGTCTAGTTTCTATGATCTCTATATTCCATGTCCTATCTTATCCTGTGTATTTCTATATTTCACTCATTCTAGTTTCACCCGTGATTGTATTAGTGTTTGCACCTGGGTCTACTTCTGTCTTGTCTCTATTTAAAGCCTGTCTGGGCTTGTCTCCCTTGTTCCTTGTTGAACTGCCTATGTGGTGTCTCCCCCTGCTTCCCCCTGCCCTGATCCTAGCCTTGTTGTCTGTAATTCCACTGTATACTCATGTTCACTTACTACTATGTACCTTTGGAAGTTGTTTCCCTTTAATAAAACCATGTCTGCAACTAGACCTGTTCGTCCTTTGTGTCTTTCACTACAAAACATGGCAGCTCATACATGACAGAACATTTTCACCGATATCTTCAATGAATACTTAAGATTCCTGAAAAGCAAAACTTGGGGGGGGTTTCAAAAAAAAGAAAAAACCAAAACAGCATCTTCATATTTAGAAGCCCACCCACGCTGACAAAACAACACTCGAGTTAATTTAGTACAGACAGACTGCTGATTGACACTCCAGCTGAGTGTGTGTGTGTGTGTGTGTCTGAGACGTACAGAAAAGAGATCGGAGCTGCTCTATGAGAACACACAGGAGCATCACCAACTGGCAAGGACAGAAGAGAGTGTGTTAGAACCCAGAAGGCACTGGGGTCACGACACACAGCCTTCACCTCACAAAGACATCCTGTTTCTAATGCCCAGCACCTCTATCAACCAAACGTCTGAGGTTACAGGAAACTTAAAGCAGATGTGTCGAGCTGGCCATGAAAGGAATTCAATATTTTTAAAACCCATTAGCAATAAAAAAAAGCTCACAGAAAAAAAAATCACGAGTTAAATTGCCCCATAATACATGAGTTTAGACAGAGGTCTTCATCAGGTAGCCTTCATTCTGGAAAGGGTTGGAGACCCCTGTCTTTATAATGAAACCACATGTTTAAAAGTTTGAGGACTAATTAGCTACCATACTACTTCGTTTCTTATGGTTACCTAGATTTATATAACACTTAACGACAGAGGCCTTCAGCCTTTCACATTTCTGCTTTTAATAAATATGATACAGCACCAGTCAAACATGGGAGTTCATCTGCTCGACACCAGGTTTTTCATAACGTCTACGCCTAAAGCTGTGTACACTAGTCCATTATATACATTTTTTTTGTATATTTATAAAAAAAAGATTCAAAATGGCATTCAAGAAGTCAACGTTTATTGAAATGTGGGTGTTAATAAATTGAAATTTGACTGAAAAGGTCAGGGAAAGTGAGCGGCGGCTTTCGTTAGCTCTGTTCTTGCTTGTCTTGTCCTTTGTACGCTGACAGAAACATTAACGATGACAAACCGAAGCAGAAAAATGTGCACACAAACTTCTCAACAGTACAAACCTACTTTAAAACTTTTTTAAAAGTATGTTTTTTACCTGTTTGACTGATGCTGAACCAAAAATACTACATAACGACATAATTACAGCTATTGATTCAGACAGACTTGAGGCAGTTAAAAATACAGCGACCCACGTTGTTATTTCATATTTGACCCTTGATAAAAATGAAACTCAAACAGCCTGACACAACTGGCAAGGTCTACTGCAGAAATCATGCGGTTTCTATGACCTCAAGTTCAACTGAAGACAGAGGCTAAACCAGCACGCATCCTGATCAGCAGCCAGAGGGTAAAATGTGACATGCTTCGGGGGGGGGGGTAACTGAAATCTGCTCTCAGGGATGAAGCCCTTTCTCTCTCTCTACCTTGTCTCACCCTGATAAATTTGAACCATTAACAGTCCAAAGTGCTCACTTATGAGCCTGCCAGAATGCAGTGAACTCTGCGCGGGGGGGGGGGGGGACACGTCATGCTGGCTCGAGAAATTTCCTCAATACCAGCTGGCTTCAGTCTTTCAGTCCAAGTAGATGTACTTTAGGTACCAAGTTTTTAGAAGCTCTACTAACAATTCTAATAGCTTTATTTTTCAAATTTACAGGCTTTTGATATTTCAACAACTGTAAATATTTAAAGCCCACTTCAGGAATACTTAAGCGGTCAATGTAAATTTATATTTGCTGAGGGAAAATGCTCCTCAGAGAAGATCCCATCTGTGCTAACTCTGCCAGGCTTCATTCCCCTCACCTGTATCCACACGGGCTCGAGGGTGGGCCCAGGTGACGTGAGGTTCTCCAGGTGGCCCGTGCGCTCGTAGGTGAACACTGTCCCCGCGGCCTTGTACTCGCCATTCCACTGGATGGTCCAGTCCCCATTCAGGAAGTACTTGGAGGAGTTCGTACTGCGCAGTGCCAGGAAATTCCCAGCCTCCGCCACCTCCTCTATGCGGATGTCCCAAGCACCCTCCGGAATCACTCCAATGTCCACGTAGCCTGGGGGAGCAGAGACGGGCCGCGGTGAAGCGGCGGACACTGATACTGTTAATGAACGTAAAATGTGGCAGCCAGTCTGCCGCTCTGTAACCCGCACCAGGTCCGTTCAGATAAGGTTCTATCAACCTGTTGGCAAAATGGCATCTCTTCTCCCAGCGTTCAAGCTCTCCTCCCCACCAGAACTCTTCTCCTCACTAAACAAACATTTGTGTGCAGGGTTGTGTGACTCCCCCCAGTTTGGACACACCATCCTGTGAACGTCTGCCAGTCGAGCAGGTTTATACCTAATCCCTCAGAGTCCTCAAAAGTCCTCCTAACGGTCTCACAGGTTGAGCCGTTGCCATGGCAAACCCCGCAGCGGTCCACCACCGCATTCGAGTCGATTTTAAAATCGCAGCCCACATTCTGCAACAATGAGAACCATTCAGAAAATTAACTCAATATATAAGAACAATTTTATTAAACAACACAGAAAAGCAGATATATGAATATAAAATTACCCTAATTCAAAAAAAAAATTCAGAAAGTAGAAACAAAACAAAGTATCTCTGATGTAGCAGCAGCAGATATACACAGATACACATGGCATATACACAGTACCCTGTGTGTACATTTGTGGCATTGCGGTCATTTACTGAACTGCTAAACCAGTTGTGCATTTCAGTTTAATTATACCGCAGTAAACAATTCCACAAAAAACAGTCTTAAGTAAAAAATTGGTTGCCAAAATGAAAAGCACAGCATACATCACAACACACAGGCTACACTAATTTCTAAGACATAGGGTGGCAAATGAACTTATTGAGAAGTCCCTGATAAAATTAATTAATTACATTGTCAGAAACAAGAACAGCAACATGCCATGATTATACGTTTCTGTACGCCACTGAAAAATATGTGTGGAAATCTGACTGCTGTAATGTTTTTGTGCATTTTTAATAGCACAAACGTGACCGGGAGCGGCAGCGTAAGCCGGGCTATCCTGCCTGTTATATCAGACTGATTAAATAAAGTATAGAGGAAGCAGCAAGGTGTTAATCACTGCTACCTTACAGATGCCGTTGATGCAAACATCACGTGTGGAGGTGCCCTCGTAGCACCGGGTCCCGTCTACCACAGCGTCCAGCATCTTCTCGGAGAAGTACTCGTTCAGCGGCCGGCAGTGCAGCTCACACGGGTTCTCTGACAATGACACGGACACACTCCATCTCTCCCACCACAGCCGTGCACCTAGTCCCTTTCCGAACTTATTAAACCACCGATCAGGGAGACTGCAGACAAAACACTGTTATAGGCTGTACTTTCATCATTGCAAAGGCCAGCTCTGGATAACCAATCAGAGGCTCCAACACGGGGCTCACCTCTGTTGTTGACCTCCACCCACTTGTAGAACTTGCCCTTGTAGGGAATGTTGTTGAAGTGGCTGCACTGGATAAGTCTGAAGGAGGGCTGGTCAGGGGGGCAGGGGGCATTGTTGCAGATTCGGTACCTGCGACGTTCCCCAAGGCAGTACTTCCCTCCGTGTCTGGGTCTGGGAAGCACAGCACAGACATCACGCTCACATGCCAGCTCACACCCCCCCCCCCCCATTACGCTTTTATAGGTGCACCATGGTTTACACCACTTGTGGGGACTCAGTACAAACAGTGGCTTTGTGCAATTTCATACAAGAGGTGATTCCACAGTGGACCTTCGGTCCTTACTGACAATGCAGTTGTGTTGATGTACTGCTGTCAGTTTATTGGTGGCTGCACTGAACTGTAAACTGGTCTCAACAAAACTCTGTCAAATCTACACAGAAAACTTACGTAAGGTCCAACATATAAGAACAAGGAAGGCAAAGGAGAACTGGGGAAAAAAATGAAAACATTCAACAGAGAGCAACTGGAAGTGTAACAAACAGCTAACAGCGGGAAAGGCGTGAAGCAATGCATGCCGTAAGACTCTGACAAGAAGTTTTGTAACCAGGAGCCTTTGCTGTTGAAAGAGAACTGGTCCATATGTTGTTGGCACATCAGACGTTGGTGAGCTCATTCAGCGAGGCCGGGGATTACTCAAATCAACCGTACTTTGCCAGCCCACATTCCCAGCTAACTAACAGGGATAGGAAACACACGATTTTGATGTTCAACTGGCGTGCTGATATAAATCTTTCAGATGGAGAATGTTTCCTATAGATCATCAACGCCATGAAGTGATCTGCAGTCGCAGCTCCACCCACTCGGTGGGCATACGCTGTTGGGCATTTTTGTCAAATTAACCATCCTTCTGGTCAATCGCTTGACCAGCCAGCAACCACACTGCATGTTACCTGTGGCAGGAACAAGAAGAAGGGTTTTATGAATGAAAAGAGACACACTGATATGGTAACAGTCTCTCAGAAACACGTGTGTTGTAGCTTTTCTGTGACTTTCAGGATAATCTACCACAGCTCATGTAGCACCCACACCGCCACGTGTAAGGATTTTGGGGGTGTCAATTCCTCAATCTTAAAACCTGTAATAATCTGCCCCTCAGCCTGGTCTTACACAGAGAGACCTAAAGGCAGCACATCCCACACATCAAAAAAAACCATCACATAAAGTCCAGCTGTGTGGGCAAGGTGACATGCTCAGTTCAGGTTTCATGCTTCCATTTTCTTTTTTTTTTTGGTATCTCTGGAAACATCTGATGAATGCAGCGTAATGGTATTTCATTAAATCTCTTTTTTCCTCTCTCCAGACACAGCTGATCTTTAGTTACGAAACTTACAGCTGGGAGTCCGTTAATACATCTGTTACGCAAGGTTGTTCACTGGAATATGAAGGGCTCAAATTGGACACTTCCACTGAAAATGAGGCTGCAGTTCACAAGATTTGTTTTTCTTGAATTTTTGAGTTCATGTACCAGCAAGTGCTAGTCAGAACAATTTTATGGTTTTTCAAAATAAAAAATATATTTCTTAATATACATCTTGTACTTCTTTCTTACTTTTATCATAATAGTTACTTGATGTGATGTACAAAAGAATAACTGAAAGCAGCCGGGAGAAGCTTTGAGGCACTTGTTGCTATGCAGACCAACACGTAAGGCTCCAGGAGGCGTTTCAGTACTTATATCACGAACAGCAACTCTGTGTTCATCTGTGACCGAGGACGACAGGAAACTCAGCGAGGGGGACTCGATAATAAAACTAACACACAACATGCATTCTTCAAACATAGCATCACAGATGTCCAATTGTGCCACAAAAAAAAGTTCTGTTAGCTACCATAAGAAAGAGCATATAGGTTTGTGTTAACAGATTTTTATCTGTGTCTGGGATCATAGGTAAGAGAATTTTTAAAAAATGGCCAGAGAGAATTAAAACTCAAAAACAAGTGAAATTTAAGCACAGCCATTACGTTTCCAGGAAAACACTTCCCACATAAGCTTAAAATAATGTAAACATCCTGGGGAAGTACTTGAGGTTCTAACCATCTAATCATGAAGTCACTCGAGTGTGTGTCCGCCATTATCTGACCTCTGCTTAGTGTCTCATCACATAAACAGACTTTAGTCCCTGTTAAAAGCAACAGAAATAACTGGAGTTTATTGGAGCCTCCAAATACCATTATAGGTGGGGTATACGTAACAGTAAAAGTGTAAAAAATAAATAAATAAATAAATAAAAATTAAAAACACTTTTGGAAAATTTTTTAAAAGGTGTTGAGTAAAACATGATATTAAGAAATGATTAGTGTATGTTCATGCTAACACAAAAAACTGATCTTCCCGTCTCAGATTGGCTGAACTTAAAATGTGTAATTTCTGTAATTTTTAAACCTACAAACCTTATGAGAAAACCTACTAAGAACTAAGAAATGCAATAAATTCAGGTGAGGAATGAGACGTGACTCTCTGACCTTAGGACAGGTGGAAGGGCACAGCACAAGGTGGGGAAACACCTTGTGAGAGAATCACATTTGAGTTGTTTACTGTCACCATGCAGAGAACTGTAATGACATTTAAAACACGAGACCACTTAGCAGAAGGTTATTAAGGAGAAAATCATTTATTGCTGTGCACAGCTAGACAACCACCAAAACACTGTGATTTAACACAGCTGAGAACACTTTCCCCTCCTGTTCCACCTCCTTGGAGACATTTCCAGGGAGCTGTTTTACTATTCACTGGAAGGCTAAAACTCTACTTTTCAAAAACATTCTCCAGCAGGCTTGTCTCTAGAACCCATGACTCCAAACCGAGCACTAAAACAACTTCCATTACGAGGGGAGAAAAGAAAAAAAATCTATTGATAATTGAACAGATAAATCACAGTCTTTCAGGAGACTACACCCCAAAATGCTGCCCTTATGTTACAAACCAATTAATTATGAAATTATTCTTGAAAAGTTTTATTTAATACTCAGTCTTAATGAAAAAAGTCCTGCACGGCGTGGTGCGTTTCCATGTGAACGTAGGTGTCATTCTCAGCGGTAAAACGGCAGCGTGTTGTGCGATCTTTGGCCCAGTGTGGCGCGGACTCACGTGGGATTGACGCAGTCCCTCTCTGCGTGCTGGACCCCGATGCTGCAGGTCCGCGAGCAGGCCGACCACTCACTCCACGACGCCCAGCCGCCATTCACGCTCTCAGGGCGGTATGCCTCTGGCACGCACTCCCCGTCGTAACACCACTAAGGAGGAAACAGTCAAGCAGATCAACCCCCACCCCTCAAACTCAACAATCAACGGCTTCAACTGGGCAAAGAAAAAACCCTATGGCAATGCAGGAAGAAATGTAGATGTCCTACAGGGCGAACATCTCAGCGGTCAACAAAGGAGTGCTCCGCTCTTACTCAGCTGGCACACCTGCACGTGACGTGCGGCTTCAACCCATGTTACCACTTGCATTAGCTTACCTGCTGATTTTTTAGCCAGGTAATCACTTAAGGTAGCCGAACGCTGGGCACACCGACAGGTTCTGACTCACCTTATCATCACCGCAGTTGGTACCATCCGCAGCGCCGTCCAGCTTTGAATGACAGGTGTTACCCACAGTGCACCACAGCGTACTGCAAATGTTCTGTGAAGCAGAAAAAATCCTCCAGTCATGAGCGGCGACAAGAACGTTGTCACCGTCAGGTAATACGAGATAATGCTATATGTCTCAGTGACACGCAGGTTAAGTCCTGTCTGACACCAAACTGATGTAAAGCTTGTCTAACATGGAAAAAAAATTTTTATCTAAGAATTAACCATCTTCACACCAAGCACCGTATAAAGTATAATGTAAAAATGTAATGCTTTTATAACCAAAAACAAACCTGATTACACTCACATTTCCCAAAAAGGCACGTTTGTACTGCTGAGGTAATTGGAAATGTCCTGTGACAGAATTTTCCAGAACACAACACTTTACAGGAAATGGTGTGATGTAAGTGCGCTGTAATAGGCATTCTGTTTAGTATCCATAAGCAAGTCTTCCCTCACGTCAAGACGACCATGTTTCTATATAAGGTAACTTAATTTTTTAAAAAATGAAATCAAGAAACTTTGGGCGTTTGTTATTTACACACACACACACACACACACACATACACACACACACACACACACACACACACACACACACACACAAAGTCTGTGTGGGCATCAGATTGAGTCCCAACATTGTCTCATACGTGTCATACAAAGAAACATCTTGTAGATGCACAGATTCATGCTCCAGCACATATATTGCAGTAGACAAAACATAGAGGGCTTTAATCTCCAATACTTTCCAAAAGGTTATAAGGTTGATACTAACAGTCTGAAGGCAGAACAATTTTCACGTATTCGTCAGGCTACGGTGTATTCCTGCTTCTCACACTGGGAAACTGCCCTCCCTATTTGCAGCACACATAAGTCCGAAACTTGGCGCTTCAATACTTCTCAGGGGCAGAAACTCTTGTCAGCTTCCCAGACCTGTCCCATTTGGACTGACACGGGGAAAATATTGTAGTACTCCCCCAAGCTTAATCAGCAAGGTCCATCTGAGCCCTGCTAAAAGCTGCCATTGTTTTTGTCAGAACCCCCATGAGTCCCCGATTACGGTGAGACGTGGTGAAACTGTAGAGCATTCAGAGCGTAACAAAGTCACACTTTTTCCAGTTAAAAATCCAGATGCAGCCCGGCAATTCCATTTTCCAAGTGGACAGGACCAAGGTTCGAGCTCCAGGCTCAGTTACTCAGTAGTAGATGCAGAGAGCACAGTAAACCACAGGCAACATTGAGCGGAGGACGCATTACAGGCTCAGTGAGAGCACTTTGGCTCCAGAGCACCAGTAGGACACAGCCTGAACCACAGAAACATCCAGGTCCATCAATAAACAAAAACACCAAGCCTCTTGTGATAAAACCCAGGGCACTACGAGTGCACCGTACACGTCTGTACGACATTAAAGCTTATTTTATTATATACTGTCAAAAAGGTGACGTTGGATTTGTAACTACACGTTAACTACGCTTTTACGCATGTCTGCTCAACGTCTTGACATCTGTGAAATTGTGAAAATGTGGCAATGCCGTCTGATTTGTCACTGAAGTTAAAAATTATTTAGGCCACAAAGGGTGGAGTAGGAATATATTTTGAACACCCAGAAGATGGCGGAAGGAAAATGAAACTGGATTAAATGCAGAATGTCCCCCGCTGGAGGCGCAATAGAAGGGGAAGTCTTGATTTAAATCCTGTCCCATGATTATGTTCCTGTCTATCAGTGCCACCGCACTGTACCCCTCTGAGGGGAGAGTGTCCATGTGTGTGGTCCCCCAGCCCCCCCGTCCCGATCAGGAATTCTACACGAGTCCACATTTTCAAGTCCGCTTGTGTAAACCTCTGGCATGTGTCCTGAACAGCTCGAGAGCCGGACTCGCAGAACCAGTGCAGGTCCGGTACACTGTACAGACCCTGCTGTGTGGCTGAATTCATTGGATAGTTTGACGATGAGATTACACCAGGGTGCTCTGCAAACAGACGGGCGTGTAGCTAAACTCAGCTCAGTGTCACAGGAGTGGTTACTGGGCAGAGGCAACTTTAGACATCTTAAAAAAACAAAA
Organism: Chitala chitala; assembly: GCA_025773905.1. NCBI lineage: Eukaryota > Metazoa > Chordata > Actinopteri > Osteoglossiformes > Notopteridae > Chitala > Chitala chitala. The sequence continues at coordinate 12,046 of JABJVR010002777.1, forward strand.
GGCTTCTAATCCTTTGCCAGTGTGGCAGATGGACTGATACATTTGTAGTCTTTCTGACATTAGATGTTTATTATTTCCCACAAATGTTTTTTTATTCAGTCACTTAAGATAATTTGCTCTTTCTCTGTTAATTATAGAATGGTGGAAATTGAAACAGATAACATTTATATAAGGGGTAAGAACAGTATTACAGTACATCATATTAAAAAACATAGGAAAACACTGACAGGAACAATTTGATTACAAATTTCCAAAAGCCAGGTGTGTGTGTGTGTGTGTGTGTGTGTTTCCTTACATCAACGTCATCACAGAGCAGGGAACTGGAGCCGTACTGCAGGCGGCACTGGTGGGAAGCGCTGTACAGGACACCGGGAAGCACAGCGCGCTGGGAGAACTCAGAACTGCCAGGGGCATCATCCAAGCACCATCCCCAGCCCCGACTGTCGAGAAGAGCAAAGAGTGGAGTTAGGCTGCGGCCACACACACACACACACACACACACACACACACACACACACACACACAAACACACACACACACACACACAGTCCAGACTGTGGAGTAGAACTTAGGGCAGGGCGGTGTCATACTGCAGCCATGCACTGCATTCTGTGCTACTGATCAGTGTTACAAAGTAAGAGTACTAACCTTCATGTGTTATGGATCAGAGTGCTACTAATCTTCAAACTGCACTGTAATGACTGAGCACCAGGGGCACAGCGGTGGACTCAGGGACCTGTGTGTCTGACAGGCTCAGCAGTGCACTACACACAGATATCACAGCCCCTGCTGGGCCCGGGACCCTGCCACTGATCACCATCTCTGGGCCTGTCTCCACAACCAGCCCCCCCGGCTCTCATAAACAAGACGTATTTGCCCTCTCCCTCAAGCAACAATGGGACCTGCAGTGTTTGCCTGAAAAGTCTGGCATTAGCAGCCCGTTTCTCATCCATGACGCTGAAACATCTCCTGGCCATCGAAGGCACTGGTTCAATCCATCTTCACCACTGCTAGCACACAGTTTTTCTGTTTAATTTACTTACTAGCATGCCTGGAGTGTCATGCAGGAAAGATCAAAAGCTGACACAAGGTGAACGATTACAGTTTAAAACGCAGTGAGTGCACATCAAGCGGGCTCCGCCATGAGACAGGAAACGCCTGCCTGGGTCTGCTGCAGTATTTTTGCAACACAATGAGCACATGCTGGACTCCTGTCTGTGTAATGAGACTCGTCTGACATAGAAAACACATCTCCACAGCTTTCCAGATTCCAATAGGACCTCTGACAGGTCAGGGAGTAGATATAACAGAAGAGCTGAGGAAAATTTTTAAAAACCATTTGACCAGCCTCAACACACACTCTGAACACATAGAGTCCTACGTTAACATGTAAAAAGCAGTTCTAGCATTCTGTCTCTGAGCTACAATCATGCAATGGAGAACTGGACCAATGAGAAGGCTAAACCATACAGTACGTTAACGCACAGCTTCTGCAGAGAGCCGACAAAAAGCCAACCCGTTCCAGCAATAAAAAATAATAATAAGGTGAGAGTTCAGAAGAGCACAAGAAACGATTAACTGACGACAATTTACAGACCATTCTGTTTTATAACCCAAGTCATCGACAGCACAGTTTGTGTGCAGGTTTAGAGTCAGAAGCAAGACGACAGCACTCAGGAATGGTCACTGCTGCTTTGATAATTTATCTGGAGAAGCAATCAGTGCTTTGAGGCAGAACGGTTCATCTAAGGTCATGGTTGAACACCAGAGAAGAAAGGGTGGTTGATGTGACTGCTTTTTCCGACAGCACGACTTTGTGCTGTACAGATGAGTACAGATCTGGACGTATCTGTCTCCATTCTTTTTTTAAGGAAGCTTCTATGGTCAGAATAATGCAGGTTCGTTCTCAACTTATCCTCATTGCAAGAGACGCCACACAGTCAGCTGGTGTGGTCGTGTGTCCCAGGTATACACGGATCCTACTTCACAGTAACACAGTAACGACACTCACGTGACACGCACGGTCATTGGTCATGTGGGATCAGACAACTGCACGTGTGTAATAGATTTCTTCCACCTATAAACTTATTCAAAAAATGTAACTTTCACCAAATTATATACTAAAAACATAGAAAAAGTAATACTTTTTAGTCAATGTATTCTCCCCAAAGAAGATCTGCATTATTCTGACCGTAGAAGCTTTCTTGAAGAAAAGAATGGAGACAGATACGTCCATTTCCATTTCTAAAGGAGACGGTTGCCCACCCATCACCTGCCAACGCCCTCATACTACATGCCAGCTAGATGTATCTGGGTCACGTCTAGCAGGCAATATGAAGGCAAAAACGGAGCACTCTAAAGAAAAAAGCAAGTTTAAAAAAAAGCCTGTCTAGACATAAACAGGGTTCTGTCTGACATCGTCCAACGCGTGCTTGTCTGATCACCTCATAACACCCCAAATGTATCCATCACCCGAGGCTGAACATCTGAACGTGTAATTAAGTTAAACGGTTTGCTAAGGACCTCGGCGAGCCCCCACCCCTCCCCCAAGGGCAGTAAAGTGGCAGAGTAGATGAGCTACATGTCATAAGGCTTTCAAAGTAATGTTGGGTGATGGAGGAACTGCTTCTTTCACGCTGCAGAGGAATCTTGACACCCCCCAACCACCCAGCGCAGAGCGAAAACATCAGCAGCCCCGTCCAATGTATCTGGGCACTGAGGGCCGGAAGTACCTCCTTACTCCTCTTTGTCACAGGAGCCTTTACTGTGGTCCATATGAAACCGTGTCCATCTCACTGAGCTCACGTGCCCAGCTATAGCAGCTCACGGAAAAATCCTCATGCTGGCTAGTATTTAATCTTAAACAATGATTTATTAAAAACTGCAGGAGTACATTCCCAGCATGTCATTGTGACACTTTATAATGTGCCTATTTGTGGGGGGGGACTTAGCTGCACTTCCTGAAATATGCAGAATACAGCTTCACACTACACAGTGTCATGAACAACATCATTTTACAAAGATTCCATTTATTCCCTCAAATTCCGAGATGCAAAAAAAAAAACGTATGATCTGAATTCCAGAGAAAGAATTGTAGAGCGCAATAACTTGACTTCTCACAAGGCAGCCAAAAGCTCTCCTTGGGACAGCTGTGTGGAGCTCTGACACACAGCGTCTGCCTACTGGATCTTCAGTGTTCCAAACAATGACATCACAAAACGATCACAACGAGGGCCCTTGGCCAGCGTGCTTCACGGCAGCAGTGCTGGCACCATGGCATGTGTGTGGGAACCAGCGTGACTGCTTAGCGGACGGGAAAACAAATCCATTTATTTAGGCCCCAAAACATTATCTTGGGCCAGTTAGAGCCTGACAAACTCCCAGGCCTGGCCCAGTGAACTGAAGTGCTCCTACAGCGATCACCACCCCCATCCCCAGGCCGAAGTCACACTTAACGTACTCCATATGGTGAAGGCAAACTCAGGCAACCCCGACAGGAGCCTCAACACAGCACGGTTACATCTGAGCTCAACACTGCTGAACTTAGCGACCTCGTGTCTGAGTCTGGCACAGTGCTCAACATAGTACTCAACACAGTTGAATACGGCATTATTACACCTAGTGTTCTGATTAATGTGTACTTTACATTTGCATGGACCTGACATCTTCACTGATCTCACATCTACACTGACCTCACATTTGCATGAAAGCTTTTGTACGTCAGACCTCGACAACGTATGAACTTGGCTACTTGGTCACTCGTAGAAAATGACACAAAAAGGAATGAAAATTCTGTGACAATCATTGGTATTCTAAACGAATCGCCTGTAATTCAGTACGAAAATTGCAACACAACTATATGTTTCATATCACAAAATAAGAAATAACACATGCAAGCCTTGTAGTCGTAAAATTAAAGGGCCTCGCTACCCACACTAGCTGTTGTACACAGGATGCAGTGCGTTAAACAGGCCCAGGATCACATGACCACGTGGGAGTGCGTTAGGCAGGACGGAGCGAGAGGGGCGACTCACTCGAGGAAGCGCGTGATGTACTGGCGACTGCAGCGGGACCAGTTTGGTGGCGTGCCGCCATACAGGAGTTGTGGTGACATGATGAAAGGCCTTTTCCCGATCGGCTCACAGTCGTTGCCATTGCCGTCGTGCTGAATCCCAAAGCTGCAGTGTAAGGGGGGGCCGGAGGGGGGGTACAGGGTGAGCAGGACCTGCAAAAACAACTGCACGTCTGACTGCAACAGATGGACAGCATCACACACACAGACACACACACACAGATACGCGGCACTTTCAGCAAAACACTACAATGACAGCTTCTGAGACAGAGAAGGTACCAGGGTTCTCAGTCTGCAGCCAAACGACGTCTTCTGGCATTTCGACACATTTAAACCTTGCCGAAGTTTCACTGAGATGCAGCGACTCGGTCCTCCTCTGCAAACATGTTGGGCAGCTGAGCTAAAAGACACGCTACACCAGCAGAGCTAACTGTCCAGGGCAAAGTTAACAGTCCAGGGCAAAGTTAACAGTCCAGGGCAGAGCTGACAGTCCAGGGCAGAGCTGACAGTCCAGGGCAAAGTTAACAGTCCAGGGCAGAGCTGACAGTCCAGGGCAGAGCTGACAGTCCAGGGCAGAGCTAACGGTCCAGGGCAGAGCTGACAGTCCAGGGCAGAGCTGACAGTCCAGGGCAGAGCTAACGGTCCAGGGCAGAGCTGACAGTCCAGGGCAGAGCTGACAGTCCAGGGCAGAGCTAACGGTCCAGGGCAGAGCTGACAG
>JABJVR010002778.1:0-16835 GCA_025773905.1 Chitala chitala
AGAAGACAGTGACTTGGGCAACATCCTAGCAGGCTGACTTTGAAACCCCCCCCCCCGCCGGCTGGGGAGTGGGTTGGGGGTGGTCCGATGAGCCAGTGTGTGGCGGGGTGTCCGGGGGGGGGCGCCGCAAAACACAATGACAGGAGAATGAATACAAGTCTACACAATCACCCTCCCCTCGCCCTTTCAAGTATGGAACAAGGGTGAAAATGCTGACTGCCCGCAAACAGAAGAAATAAACCCAGTTTTAAAGCACAGAGGAGTAAGTAATCCACCTGTAAGGCTGTAGCCACGGAGCAGTTTTTGTCCTCTGTAGCCCAGAAGCTGGTGGGACAGCGCTGCGCCTCTGAATAGCCGTAAAACGCAGAGTGGACTGAGACTGAGGAATGCCGCGGGCACTGTAGGTGAAGCTGCTCTCCGTCGCAGGCACGAGCAGACTGGCTCTTGATTATCCTCAGTAAGTAACCTAACACAAACCAAAACTAGAAATAAAACGGGCTGCGAGCCAAACAGATTCAAACTCATCTCACTTCCCCCATCAAGTAATTGACGGGCCAATTATTCGGATTAGTGGACTTGAAATGATCCAGAGCCGTAATAATGGCAACAGGTAAAACCTGCTGTAATCACGTTTATAAACTACATAATAAAATACCGACAGGTTGCCTACAACAAATAACGAAGTTCAATACTAACTTGAGAAATTAGCGAGGGCGTCCATCTCTTTGGTCCACAGGAGAAGAATGTGATAGAAAATATTAAGAAGGGACCTTCTCTGTCTCTGAGAGCCGAAGCGGGTCATCGTTCGCATGCCGAGTGGCTGAGATCATGTTCAGATCTTCGGATGTTCCTCAAACGCCGAACCGGACAACAAACTCCTGGAAGAAAGCAGCACTGCAATGCCAGGCGACAATGCCACCTACACCTGCCAAGTTATGCGTTCTGATTTAGTTTATAATAATGCGTCTGCGTCGCGTCGCTGTGTTATCTTCTAATGTGCCCATGGCTTCGTAATAAGGATGTGTGTCGGCAAGTGCTCGTTTGCCATTAAATGTCTGCAAATATGAAGTCACAAGGGAAATGCGTAAAAAGTAAACTGTATCCCGTCTGTACCTCCCACCAGCGCAGTGTACGCTCCGGCTGCTTGCACTTGGCCAAGGACTTGACAGAATGAAGCTGAAATGCAACATACGCAACAGGTCCATATTGCGGGAGAAGCAGGTGCAGTTTTTTGTTCATTCAGAGAGCACCGGTACGTGATGAAGCATGCAGCGTCCTTATCTGTTTTTGTGCATTATGAGCGAACAACTGGAATTCCAGACAGCGGGTTTCAGGAACTGTCGGGCAGCTCTGACAGAGGGGGCGTGGCAGTTCTGACAGAGGGGGCGTGGCAGTTCTGACAGAGGGGGTATGGCGGATCATTATCAAGTACAATGGTGTTAGGAGTGTGGTTCATTAAGACTTAAAGTCTCTTTAGCTTTAACAATTACTCCACTTTAACACTTGTACTCCTAGTTGTCAATATAGCAATGATCGTCGAATACCATTTATAATATTGCAAGAGCTATTATATTACTACTAGTAATTATTATTCCTATTATTACTTATTATAGTAAATATATTATTATTATTGTTATTGTTACAGTATAAGAACCATAATCTCTTAAATTGAGCGTTTAAAAATGTTATATACGATTGTTATGAGAAGGTTTCACTGTTTTATTTTGTCTTTGTAAAATCCATATTTGAATAAGGCCAGAAACCCATTTATGAGGCACTTCCCTTAAAGGGTTGTTTTCTGTTATTTACCTGAATCGTAACGTGTAGAGCAACGCCAGGATAATTACAAGATGAGAGCTGGACTGCGCGCATATCTAGCCGATGTTACGCTGGCAGTGGAACTTCAGTCCTCCAGGGCACAGGGTTCAGAATACTCTATTACTCTCTACCTTACCCCTGTCGTTATTTCGTTTCATTTATTTTGAGCGTACGAAACCACCAGTCATGTTCCAAGTGTAAATCATCTGATATTTGGAAGGTTGACTGTACTCCCATGCATTTGAACCTCTCCGTGAACACAGAAAATATGATGTGGTTTGTAACAGTGGCGTTGTTTTGGGGGGAGAGGACTGGGGACACCCTTCCCCCCAATTTCCATGCATGCTCGTTACTTTAGTCATACGACACATTAGATGCCGTAGGTAGTGTCCCACTTAAAATTGTAGAGAAACCTACACTTTTTTTAATTTTACATTTTGAGTATTTGTTGATTTATTTCAACAAGACGAATCGATTAAGAATAGCCGATTCGTCAGTGCGTATATTCCGGTATACAGTACTGTATTTGAAGGATTAAGTTTGTACTCTACAGTGTCATCTGTTGGCCGATTCCTGTTAGCAGTATTCGCAATGAGAAGGAGAACATTACGTTACATAAATAAATAAATGAATAACCAGCAGAACCATGCAGATGGCCTAGTACAATCTCTTCATATTTGCATTTTTTCAGAAAATCATGTGACTATCAACAACGGTAAAATAATATTAGTTAACAACGAGTGTTTGTTTAACAGAGTCTGGTTGTAATGTAAAGGCATAGTTCATCTTTAGTCAATCTATTTTCAGCGTTTACGTAGTATTGGACATGGTTAATTACTTTATTTTTGTACTCGATGTCCGTAAATAGAATACATGTGTTGTTTCTCTCAGAAGTTGTTTTTCTTATTCAGCTATGTTGTTGACTTTTGGATGTCATGCCATTTAATGGATGCTGAAGACCTCACCCGGACACATTTATGTGGGTGTTTGTTTTTCTAAAATGAAAGTTATCTGTGTGGTCAAGGAGGCCTGTTTAACCTTGAACGTGTGATTGTCGGGGCTGAAGTTTCCCACAAGCCCTTTACATAATGGGGTGCATGTAGACTGAGGTATTTTGTTCCCAGTTGGCATCATTGTCAAACTTTCTAATGCAAAGAAAATGGTTACACCCACATGTGCACATGCAGCTCTTTATAAAACACAAAGGCACCGGTCTGACTTGATAGAATTCCCCAATTATTGTCTTGGTTTGCTCAGGGAAACAACTGTCATAGTATGGAATAGTCTCTATACGTATGTTCGATAACACAATGATGATGTTACATCACCAAACAATTTCAGTTCAGGTCTGTTCAATTTGAATGAGATGAGTTTATTTTTATAAAGCACTCACAACCAACCCCATCCCTGCACCTCAAACATTCATATACACACTGAACATTAAGACATTATATGGGGTAAATAAAAGACCAGGTGTTGGGAAGGGAAGTAATTAGTGAAGAGCTTTCATCGTGTATATGGTTAAGACTGTTTGCCCTTGTGAGTTTGAGAACTCTTGTCCTCCCAGATGGGTGCTACATAAACCCTGCTTCTGACATCACTTCCTATTCAGATTTACAACTGAGCTGTGTACCTGTATCACTTTCCAATGCGGTGGCTCACTTTGGTGAATGGGATGACTCACCAGGTGTCCGACCTAATCCATGCCTCCCTTACATAACAGTTTGAGTGGCACGTCATCACCCTGGGTGTCTCGAGTTGGGTTTCCCATGTGGTAAAAGCTCCTTATTGGTTTACTGAGGATACCCCTGAGTAAACCTAGATGATGTAATGAAAACTAAGTCTTTTGAAACATAGGCACTTTTTTTTTTTCTTGAAGGAATTCAATAGTGGTCACTCATTTTAAAATACAACTTCCTATGAGATTAAACTGAACCAATTAATTTGACACTCATGTTAAACAGAACAATGACTCAAAATGGCAGTATGCTCCTACTCCAGTTTCAAGGAAATGCTTTAAATTCTTGTTTAAATCTGAAAGGTTAAGATTGGGGATCATAACCATTAACCAAATAACCACAAGGCATATGTATATTTCCACAATTCAAATGAACAATCATTAAATCGTCCACGGGCAAGGGATTAAGATCTAGGTAACTGTTGTGTACAAATGTCATTACACATTGGTTAATTAGGACAATAAAGAACGAGTACCACATATGAACACATTCCACGGTAACTGGACTAAAGCGCCCTGATTTCCATGCAGGAAACATTTACTGACAGAATGTACTGAATTACAGTTTTGTATCAATCTTCGTCTCTAGCATGAAGACTCGCTTCGACCGATACTAACCTCTGTCGCAGAACTCCACAGTGTACGATTAACAAGGTAATAAGATTAGTCGTCAACAGTGTGTAAACACTGGGTGACGTTATTTACCGTTACTTTTTAAAACATTCGGAGATGGCATTGAACGCAGTTGTCTTTTTTTTAAACGTGTGATGTTTTTATTTCTGTTTTAGCAATAATGAAATATAAAATGTTGTCTAATATTGCTATGAATAGAAACTGTTGCAGGATTCACATGAATAAAAACTATGGCTTCTGAACAGGACAGATGTCAAGATGTTTAATAACAGTAAGGAAGTTACAATTTCAATAACGGATCAGAACGCAATGCACAGGTCAAGCCTGCTAAATTGAACCAGGCGGGCGCAATAAAACCCAGAAGCCCCCATACCCAGGCTGATGTTTTAAGTACAGCACAAACACAACTTTCCTGGTTAAGATGTTACTCTGCTCGTAGTCTTGTACGATGACTCTGCTCAAGATAATTGAATGGTAGTTTCTGAAAACCACAAATCACTGTATTATTGGTAAAAGTTTAGGTTTACAAGATCTCGTTTTCACTGTAATTATTTAAAATTCGTAGTTTCCTGTGAAAACTTTGATACTTAAATCTGGGTACGTTGAAACAATCATTTTTGCGATGAAACGACTGTGTCGGGTAAGTAGTGTCTTATGTGCCCTTCAGAACGAGACCGGATTCGACTTCGTTGTCCAGGGACCCCTGCGAAAGAGTTTTACTTCAGGATGATACATCAACTTTTCCTTTCCGAAAGGCGTAATTCTGAATTCACATTCATTTGTTAATCTAATCGATTCACTAATAAAATCAATGGTTTCTATAGTCAACAATCAAACACACTGTAACACATTCTGATATTATATGTCTCGCGTTAATATAATATTACTTTGAATAACAGGTGTCGATTAATAAAGTCCCACGTGATTTTAAAACATTAACTGCAGGACTGAGGACATTTGAATTCATAGACGTAACGGTCCACTTACATGCAGAAGTTTGGCTCCCTGAGGCTGATCGAGACAAATGCATCAAAAAAATAAAGAGGAAAACTACAAAGGCAGCCATACTAATCCAAAATATTATGACGACAGAGTCTGAAATAGATATATAGACATATTACACTATGTGCTGAAAATCGAATTAACTGCAGACATTTTTCAAGTCATATTTATGAACCAACACTTACATTTGTTAAATTTCATCTTTCTTTCATCGACGAAAACAGGTTCAAGGTAATCATAGTAATATTCGTATTTCAGCTCATAATCCGAAGAGTTGGTTGAGTTAATCATCTTGATAGATCACGAACGAAGTTGTATAAGTGGGACCGTGAGTACGGCAACTGGACTGAATACGAAAAAAAAAGTTCCCTGTATAAGATTTATTGCAGGCAAAAGCGTGTTGTCTCTTTAAGCGTGTTGGACGTTAATTTATGTTGCTTATCAAAGATGATTTACAAACGCATTATTATTAACTAGTTGCAATATTACCTTTATTATATAAGATTTGTTTTTACAATATTTCCAAATAACAGAATGACCCCACCTGTAACTGAAAGAGCTAGCAATTATATAACCCTTTTTCATATATCACAAACCATAAAAGGATACATCTTATATTTCTTCAAGAAATTCCTGTATATAAACCCATAAAGGTTTTAAATATCAGAAATGTCCTGAAGATCAGCTCCTGTTATACGATTTTAAAATATAATTCTACCAGCTAAATTTAATTTAATCTAAAAATGCCATACACTACTTAATGCATTTTCACAATCTTTTTCTACGTCTTTCCTCGTTTAACAGTAATGCTTGCTTTTATTTGCCAATTTCAATAGAGATATTCATTTTATCAGTTTCCAATTGTAATCTGCCCATAGTCTGTCGTCCACGGAAAAAACCAACTGAATGACTCGCTTTCCCAGAATCCACTCCGGTCTGGCACCCGTGACGTTTTCCGCTTTCAGAAAGCGGCGCGCAAGATCGAATCTGTAGTGATGGCTGTCGCAGGGCGAGGGAGGTATGCGCTAAGAAACATCACATACACTGCCGAAAGTACAAGTGAGGATTTGTCCCTGGTGCCCCGTGGTCCGGATGATACACAGAGTAAAGACAACGACCCACCTGTGGTGTTTCAGTGCGCTCGGTGCAGACGGCCCGTAGGGGACTCGTTGTCCTGGGCAGGAAGCGAAGACGAGCAGAACCAAATATTACTTACACGTAAGTGCTGTATTAACTAACCCTAACCTAAATACTCATTTCACTTTACTGCGACCATTGTTGTGTGTTTGCTGCCCAATGTGTATTTCTATGAGCTGTATTATAAACTGGTTTTATTGTCTAGCAAAAGTCAGGCTTTGCACAGTGCAACATTCACTCATGTAAGAACTATTTGCCCGTAGCAACTCGGCACATTTTACTTGCTGTAATAAGTAGTGTGTCGAATGTGGTGTGTGGAGTGCTGTCCAACTCTTTAGCTATACCTGTGCAAACCTGTCTAATTTTGGCAGGACCTGAAACACGCCATTGTATGCGCTGGTCCAGAGTATTCCAAACACGGTGTGTGGGTGATGTGTCTGGTGAGCAGGACTGGACTGGGACAGAGAAGTCAGCCGTGGTACTTTTGGCCCAGGCGACCCACCGCTACAATCCAGATGTGGTCCATATAGTAGTAATAATACATTGGATCAGCGCAGCACCGGCAATAGGCCACCCTGTTCACAGCATTGACATCAGCAGAACTCTCACCCAGACAACGACATTCATCAGAAGAGGACTGGTCTCCAGGGTCAGTGGCACCTGGAAAACACCAGCCTGCTCATATTGGTTATGGTGCAAAACACCTTTGCTGTCAATGCACAGTAAGGACAGCAAGCATCCAAATGACCCTCCTTATGACAATTTCTGACCGTTTAAGAAGAAATTGACTGCACAAACAAACTTGTTCATCATCTGTCTGTGTGGCAGATGATCCCCTGAGTGAAGTAACTTGATATGGGCTGACATGGTAACAGGTGGTCTGTGATTGTGAGGCTGGTAACACACACTGTCAAAAGCTCTGAAACATCTTTGGAGGCAACTTATAGTTCAGGATTGACCGTTCATGGCAAAAGTTCTAGTGAACGTCACTGGACAAGGCATGCCAATGACAATCCCGAAAAATGCCTGGCATATTGCGTTACACAGCAGGACAATTTACATTTTGGAGTGTTCTTTTATTGGTCTCATAAGGAATAAGTAATGCTGCTCAGTCATCTTGGTGATATGCTGTACCTGTGCAGGAGATGGATTGTCTTTAAATTAAGAACAGAGTTTAAATTTATATTTATTTGGCAAAATTTAAGACATTTTTTGTGCCTACAAAAATCCTGAGTTTGCTTTTTTATAATCAAAGTAGAATTGACAGCAGAAGTGTTGCATTTATATTTTTGATCAGTATAAATTTAATGTAGCAATATCTTAAGTTTTTAAAAATTACAACTGCTTTTCAGGTGAGCACATTATAAAGTAGGAGATGTTTTACAGTTCTCAGAATGCTGTGAAACATCCACTCTTGTAATACAAGGGTTAGCATCAGGGATGAGAGTGGCAAATCAGGGACCAGCAGAATCAGGTTCGAGAATTATACTCATGTAGAGATACATCCACAACTCTTAGAAAGGACCAACAGTTTTACCCTAGAAATTCCATTAATCTCCTTTATTAAACTTCAGTTTACAAATACTATTCCTAAAGCGTTACTATGAATTTTCAAGCAATTAAACGTGTTCAGTCGTAGTGGTTGGAGCAGCTCCATGCTATATTTTTCAGATGCATCCTGTAAAAATACATTTACTGATTTAATAGTTAAAAAGAATTTGAGGTAGTGTTTGCTGTTCACATAATCAGCAAGTTCACCATCGTTGGTTTTTTACATTTAGTCACCAGAGACCACTTACAGTGTTTTTCCCTAATAATCACTCACGGACGCTCGGACGTTTAGAAAACTCTGCCATGCCCCCTAAGAAGCCATTTCTTCTCCTGTACTTGTGTAGAAAACTACTTTGTTCCTTTAGACTCCTTACAGCAGCATTCGCACTTGGGAGCTGTGAGACCGGGTACGAGGGAAATGCCGATAGTGTGTGACAAACACACAAACACAGTTGCAGTGCTTTCTTTTGTTCTGTTTTGTGATCAAATTACCTCTGAACCCCAGGTACGTCCGACAATGTTGTTGTAGGCAGCGAACCATACGTGTCTCGGACCAAGATGGAAGCAGGCTGGTAAGGGGGCAGCCTTTCTTTCTTGTGTTTACTTTGGTTGTCTTGGTTTTTTTTTTTTTTTTTTTGATTGGCATTTCAACTGCTTATATGATGCCTTTTTCAGTCTGGTCGTAGACCTTTCCTGTCGAGGGTGCTCAGCTCAGCTTGGCAGAGTGTACACATCTACACCCAAGAGCCTTGATTACAAGAGGTCCCTGTTCTGTCTTGATGTTGGGAGTGTCGACTGGTAGGTGGTGTTTACATATATAGATCAAAATGTGTGCTAGATAATGAATCTCATAAATGCTTGGGCATAATTTTGTATGCAAGATTATAACAGGAATGTCTACAAAGCCAAATTTTTTTCTTAAAATTATTTTTGTGGTTATACGTAGTCTGAATAAATATGATTCACCACTACTGTGTATGTGAAGGGCTATGTAGAATGCAGCGCTAACTTTAATTTTAATACTTACAGCTACGTGCTTGGTTCCTCAACACAAACCATGATTGTACACCCTGAGGAAATTCCAGTCACTTTGGAATACAAAGAAGCTGTGGAAGTTCAGATCGCACAGGTAAAGTGGTCTGGCTGGTACTTTTATGTGAAAAATATCTTAGGAAAGTTGTTTTGATGAGGATTAATTGCAGGTATTAGAGTGAAGGTCACGAAACGGTTAGCATCGATAAACGTCGTTTACGTAAATGCAAAAATTCGTACGTTTTTTCGGAGTTGGTTAAGGTAAACGTACATTAATGAATCCCACTCTAGTGACCAGCAGAGGGCGCTAGCGTGAAGGTAGTGACACACTATAGGATGTTACCGAATGAAATTCTTGGAACAATAGAATGAAATGTTGAGGAATTTATAAATTATCTATTTTATGTTGCTGTAAAACGTAATTATTTGTCTAAGGTATGTGTATGATCACTATCACGCTCATACAGTTTTGCAGTTTTTATTACCTCTCATGATGGTTGACTGATGTAACAGGGAGCACAATTTAAAAATTAAGTTAAACTTTTCTGGTTGAATTAAACCTGTGATTAGATAATTATCATTTTCAGACAACAAGAGTTGTCAATCATCTCAATTCAAAATGAGCAGTGTTTTTTTTTTTTTTTCTTCCTATTGGTACATATTTTTTGTGACCACGTGTCATCTTATTTTTTTTCTCACTGTCCCATTGGCGCGCATTTTCACTCTTTTGAAGCAGATTTCAGAAAGCGCAATGTTAAATTTTTAATGCTGATTTTCCGTATTCACTTAGCAACAGGCAGTGTAACTCAGGTCTTCTTCTTTCTCCTGCATTGCCCCGCAGATCAAAGCTCTTGCGGTGTCAGTGGGACAAAGGCTTGTGCATCTTGAAGCCAAGATTGAAGACAAGGGCCAGTAATCTGACATCAGCACATGTGTTGGTTGTTTTATTTGCAACATGGCATGTATATGGTAAATAGATTTACATACTACACACACACACATACATATGTTGTGTAGTTTAGCTTTTTTCCCCCACAGTCTGTTTGGTGAATAGGGAAAGCATCCAGTGTTTTAAGAGAAAAATGTGATAATCATTGTATGTGTTGTTTGTTTTTGCATGTGCAGGTTTTCCTCTTAAAACATTAACAGAATGTAGAATTAAATTCAATGTCATGAAAAGAAACAGGCTGTTGTGTCTGGCCATGGGGCTACACTACATACGACGTTTATTTTAAGAGAGAGGGGAATTGCTTTTTTTTCCTCTACAGAGCACTTAGTACACATAGCTGCATTAAAAAAGGTAAGGATAGGGTAGCCACTTGTAAACATCCAGTGATGAATAACTCGTCCCCAACCTCCAGACAGAGGCGGGTGAGGTGAGAAAACATCTTAAATATTGAACGCAACCAGTAGACCAACCAGGGAGCTGTATCTAAGGGCAAAAGAGGAGAGAAGCGAGGAGCACGTGCTTCCGCGTGTCTGTTGCCACAGCGTCACATTTTTCTCCCAGCCAGTCAGTCCGCGAGCCAATCACGCGTCATTAATATTCATGAGCGCTCGGGCGGCTAGGGGCGAGATTCCGCGTGGGTTAATCCCAGCCCCGGCTCGCGCTGCCCACCTTCCCCTCCCCTCGACCGCCAAAAAGCGAAAACAAAACAAGGCGCGTGTCTTTTGTTGTCGACGGCTTGGTTTTTGTAATTCTTCCAGCGGTCAGTGGAGAAATTACTATCGCCATTTTCACGTGTAGTGAAAAACGAGGCAAAGCTCACAAACTGGGAGAAATGTGCATGCTAACATTGTCGTTGTATGAAAATCGTTGGTAGTGAATTGCATCTGTCCGCACCCAGTCTGCCATCCTGTCACACCTCGGCACCGTAACGATTTAAACGCGCTCCCTGCCGCGGCAAGATCTCGGGGACTGTGGGAATAACTTGAATAGCAAATGATGTCTACGCAAAGCCTCTGCTTTCCCTATGATGCAATCCCGAGTGATACAATATCTGCAAAATTGTTACTAGGTAGCTGTCCTAATTAGACCGATGGTCTAAATTTAATCGCCCAGCATTCCCATGTATTATCCATCAAGACGTTTCAACAGTGTCTTCATCCAATTAAGTGTATAGATTGAAATTTTTTTAATTAGTATATATTTTCAAGTAGTTTTACGTGATGTTTCGGTGTTTAATAATTATGGGTGATCTTGAGCAAACAAACGCTTCCTTGCTGGGGGGGGATTTAAAATGCGATTAGTCTCCGTCTGTGTTTAAACCCCAACAGATTGACAGGACAAGGCGCCTCTACAGAAAAGGTCCGACGGAGGGTTCGATACTAATCACGTGCTAACAATACTATTTGTTACAAAATATCCTTTAAACTCCACGCTGTCATTCAAAACCTCCTGGATACAGTGACGTCATTGGCCGCTACACGCTGCGTTTTTACGTGTTTGTACCTGTTTACTTTTGGGTCTGTGCATGACTTTCCTGACATTAATGAATGGAAGGAGCTCTTTGTCTTTAAAAACAATCGCGCGTGGGAAGAAAAAAAAATCTTGGTTGCTTTTGTCTCGATTTTTCTTTCAAATGATGCAAATCATAGCGCAGATTGACTTATTGTATCTGATGTAATCCACAATAGGTCTACCATGTTTAGAAAAGCAGTCTTGTCAGAAGCAGACTGGGGGTGCTGCTTGTATACAGCGAGATTACAGTACAGGTCCTCCTGTCCATCTGGCCCGCACCCAGTCACAAAATATTTAGTGCAAGAAAAAAATATATTCTCTACATATGTGTCCTGTTTTCGCATTGTGTGCGGGACATCTGGGCCGTGCTGCAAACAAAGGGCTCAAGTGTGATGTACTTACCAAGTGTGTGTGTGCGCTGAGCTTCCATCGGCTTAGCTATGCCTTTTTAGAGTCGGATTTTCATCGTCTTTCCATCTTTTTGTTGCTGAAACAATACAACGGCAGTGTGGTGGATTAGCAGCGAGTAGAATGACTGTTAATGGTCAGAGTAACGAAGCCCACAGGTGGTTGAAGGAGCATCTGACAGTAGGTGCCCACCAGACATTAGTAGGAAAAGATGGGTTCCTTATCTTTATTCAGGCTATTATTGTTATTGTATAATAATAATAATAATAATACATTATTGTTATTATTATTATTATTATTATTGTTATTATTATTATTATTGTTGTTAATAAAATAATTTTATGCTTTACCTTTTGGTCAACCTGGATTGTGTTGTATAATAAATACATTTTCCTTGGTTTACTTGAGGATAACGGGTGGCAATCATTTATATCAACAATTTAATCAATTAAGTTAAAGTGGATTTTGCTCCTTTTCTAAAATGTTGAATAATGTCTGTTTTTTATGTTGTTCTCTGTTACTGATGTGCAATAGATAGTTTGCCTTTATGGTGATGAAAAAACATCTAACAAATGCTAGTTGGTAAAAAAGAAAAAAACACGTTGTTTGTTATATAAATATTTAAAGTATATTACAGCATAAAAATAATAAAAATATTTTCACTTAAGCATAGCAAATTGGTACAAAAGCTTTTAAAAAATCATACTAACAAATATTAATCATGAATAGGATCTATAGACCCAAAACAGTTGACATTAATACTAATGTGTTTGCATGCAGTAATTTAGTGAGGTTTGGCAAACAAACCGAACCTCAAACAGTAAACAGTCTTGGGGAAAAAAAACAAACGTGTCAACAACAGTGTTACACAGTGAAACTACCATTGTGATCCTCCAACAGCTAGAAACATGTTCGTTAGCCGCTCTGCAGACACTTTTCACCTAAAGCAACCTACACATGTAGCTTATACCTTCACACTTCACCCATTTTTACATCTTGGTTTTTTTTTGTAAACACAGTAATAATTTAGCACTTCTCTCAAGAGTCCAACAGGAAACACACATTGTAGACATGCAACTTATAGCTTGTTTTGAATAGAAGTGACTTTGGGGCTCTAGTTAAAGGATCGGCTCTTGAACCGATACACTCTCATAACAAAACGGTCACTGTTTTGTAAAATTAAAATTGATATCCAGCAATTGTACACTGTATAAAGACATTACTGATGAGGTTTCTGTTATTACATTATTACACGTATCTTTTTATTTTAAATCCCACAGCATATGACTTTTTAAGGCTTTTATAAATTTCACAATGTCTTGAGACCTGAAATTACTATTTTTCAGCCAGAGTAAAACAGCAAGCTTGAGGTGTACACAGTTATATGAATAACAAGCAATAAGCACCATATTACCAGCAGTGTTTGGGGGTGGATGGAATGAGGTGTGCAATGCATTTCCCAACCCCATCCCCAACAACGATCTTAAGTCCCTTTCTGGGAGGGGCTTGTCTGAGCTTTTGAGTTGGTCTGTTTCCCCCTAACTTAACCAATCAGACAGCCCGGGTGCTGCTGTCTCAGGTGGGTGTCCCATCTATCCCTTCTATGCAAAGGGGGATTTGGTTGAGTGGGAGTCACTTCAAGCAAAAGTCCAAGTTTCTAGCTGGTGTCAAGACACAGAACATTCAGAAAATGAAAAACAGAAAAGGTGGCAACAGTACAGAGTGCGGTGCAAAGCCAGGTGGAATGTATTTACTGTGTGCAGCCTTCCATTTCATTAAATGAAATTCATTGCTTATACCATAAAATTTAACACACAAAAAAAATAATCCCATTCTGAACGTCTTATGCGTTTGCAGTGTCAGATGGTGACACAAGGACAGACAAGGCCAGTGATGTCCATTACCACGACGACAGCGACCTTGAAAGGATGCAAGAAGCACTGTGATGTCCCTGAATTCCTAATGCGCACTATCAGCATGCGCGTTACGTACTGAGAACGAGGACGAGCAGTGATATGTGGACTGTACGTGCATCTGACTGTTCGTCCAGAGGAAGAGCTGAGGTCACCCTTTGGAGGATCCTGGAAAAGGGACTGGGCGATTTCTCCCATGATGCATCAGCAGAGCGTCTTCAGGGCTCCGGTTGTACAGAGTACAGACTTCACCTGGTGGGTGGGCGGAGCACCCGAGGTCTCTTTCTCTGGGGCTGGTTCAGTTCGGAGCTTGCAAGGAGGGTTGCGTTTCTTCAGAGCGTGGCCCACGCCCATGGAAGGGAACTTGGACCGATGCTGCGGGCTCTCCGGTTCATCCTTAGGGCCACTGGGGGGGTCCGTCATAGAGCCACAGTCTGCTTTGGTAGGCGCCTTCTTGGGCTGGGGGGCCACAGCGAGGACCGGCGGGTTAGGAATGGTGGCCTTTTTCAGGTAGGACTTGTCTGATGACCCGTGGGCAGCCTGACGGGGTGGTGAAAAGGCTCCGTTGGTAAGCTTGTTCCAGGGTGCGGCTGGGGATGGCGACTCCTTATGGCCACCCGTAGCCGAGTCCCAGGAGTGGGTGGCAATGGTACCGGCTAGCATGTCCAGCCCCCCGCCACTGCTGGGACCGCTGCCCTTTGTCTCGAAACGCCTTATTGGCTGTGGTGAGCGGGGGAACAGTGGATGTATCTCCAGGTACTCGAGAGAGGAGGATGCCACGCTGCCTCCAGGGCCGAGGTTCAAGCCCTTACCTCCCGTTATAGCACGAAGGAGACCTAAACCAAAGAAGACAACTATTCAACCCTCTCACATCACAATAATTTCTTATTTAAATATGCGTTTGTCTCACATCTAACCGCACTAGGCTGTACACTCTAGAAGCTCTCTACAATTGTTTGCCCATAACTGACAAACATACTGTCATATGTTTCCCATTAGGTTTTCATATTGTATTTTAAGTAAGTTTTTTGAATGCTGTGCTCATAAATTTTGTACTAAAGAGGAAATTAAAATATGTTCTCATGACCTGATATTCAACATTCTGTGCAAGTGGTGTATCTGCTAACCACAGGATATTGGTGGTGTGTTTTGATGCCCTACTGAGAACAGTACGGTATGTACAACTCTCTCCTGTTTCTCCTCAAGCAAAAAAAAATTATCTAGATGAGTGACATGAGTTATTGAACCACTATGAGAAGAATGGGCAAGCATGATGGAGCCGTCTTTGTACCTGTTTTCGGTTTCTTATCTTTTGTGGGGCCCTTGCTGATGGCCAGGTAGATCTGTGTCTGCTTGGGTGGGATGGTGATCTTCTCGATCCGTTTCCTCCAGTATGTCTGAAAGAGTTCTGGCTTCTTCTTGTCTTCCATGGACTCCTTCTCCTGCAACAACATGGTTAGCAAGAATGCATCAATTTGGGCACTTTTCAAGGTCAGACATGACCGTGCTGGTGCAGAAACACCTGTGTGTGGTGCTTGACATTAGACACCAACCTGGTACTCTTTGGAGAGTCTCTGCATCTTCCTGTTGAGGAGGAAGTAGACGGCCAGCGTGTGGCAGGCCCGGTTGGTGAGTACAGCGCTGAGAACATCGCTGTGTTTGTAGCTCATCTTCTCCGTCATGTGCATGAGCACCGTGTGATTAATTTCCTCAATGTGGATCCTAGGACGACAGCAAAGGGACAGAGACATACAGAGTGAAGTGAAGATTAATGCAGCTACGCACAGTTATGTTGTCCTTCTGGACAGACAGTAAGAGCTGTAGAGACCTGTGGCGAGCATACCTGTTTAGGTAAGGTGCTCCAGTCTGAGGGTTCTCCAGGTGCAGCCAAGAGTCAGACATCACCTGGTGAATGTTGGGCCTCTTCTTTGGATCAGGTTCCAGAAGTTTCTTCACCAGGCTGATGGCAGCTGAAGGTGTAGCAGAGAATGTCAGTAATCCCAGATCTTTTATACAAAATGATAGGAAAAGCTTCAGAAAATACAATACAAAATTTTCAAAGTCTGTTGTGCTCGTGTTATTTTTTTTGTTATTTATTTTTGCTCAGAACAATTTTTGGTCTGATTTGTACTATGCTGCATAAATTGGTTATGCATCACCAACCTCAGTCAAATTTATTAGCAAAAATCTGTTGAAGCACTGCAGTCAGGGGTGTGAGTAATTAATCACATATCCACCTCAGTGTTTTTTTTTTTTTTTTTTTGTGAAAAGAATGCTCTAAATAACGTTTGCCGCACTGGTTCAAATAATCATAAGAGATACACAATTAACACATATACAGAGGTGTGATGTTTGTAGATAATTAATTAATTAGAGGCTGGTCCCTCAACAATTACTCCAAAATTATGTTGTGAAAGGTGTACGGAGATGTTAAAATAGAGCTTGATAACTCATTTGGGAGGGGGTGTGGCTGTCTTTATTTCAGCTGTTTTCAAAAGAGCCATAGAAAAGCGATTTGTCCTGCCTGACCAACCGAAAAAGGATTGCAAGGATTCATGGACTGTGAGTAGCTGTGGTTTAATGTCCCAGAGAGCGCTGCCTGTCTCAGCTCACATCCTGACTGACGCAAAAGTCGGCAAGAAAAAATTACAAAACGAAGGGGTGTTGCATTCCGAAAAGAGGTGACCTATGTGGGTGATGCAAGCTAAACAGCGCACCCCGTGTAGTGACCGCGCCGGCATGTCAACTGAGGCGCAGAATTCTGTAGCTTTCTTTGGCCAAATTAATAGAAATGACGCACAGTTTCTCTCGCAAAAGTTCTGCCCTGCGGCTTCAGGTCATTCCGGGCCGGAGCATCATGGAGGGTGCCAAGGAAATCTGCTAGTCCGGCCACAGAAGGCCGTTCCCCTGCGGGGGGCCTGGAGGACACGCGTGGCGTTTCCGTATGGACGCATTACTTCCCGCAATAACTGCGGTGTGCGGAGACTACTGGCAGCTTGTCCAGTTCACAAGAAGACAAATATAGACTCTGTCCTGGCTGGACTTGAAGTCACATGGCCTCACCGCGAGGCAACAAGTTATTGACTTTTCTTAATTGGATCTTCTATGGATGTTTGTAGACAAAACGGCATGTCCTGTTGGC